>BPLR01007858.1:0-88164 GCA_021605095.1 Caerostris extrusa
GAAGTACAGCGTAACCACGGGCTTCTATTGAGAAACGCGTTTAGTTACAGTCTCTCATTCGAAAAATTTTATTTTAACTCAACCCTGCGTATTAATTGCCTTAACAACTCTCTGGGGAGATTCCGGTTTTGGCGGTTTGATTGCACTATTGTTATTTTTGACACTTTGGGCTAATTATAGAGGGACATACTGTTTAGTGTGATTCCGAACAACTGCCAAACATCACGCCACCGCCAGAATTGGAATCTGAAATGATTGTAAGAAAGAAGAAATCAAATATGGTTGGAACAAATTATGAAAGTTAGTTAACTTTCTTTCTAATATATTTCTTTTAATTTAATAAAAATTTCCCATTTTTATTGTCTGAAAGTGGGAATTTAAAAGCTGATGAATGGATTTTAAAGTACTCTTGAACTTCTAACGAAAAAAAAAAGATTTTATGAAAATGGCTAACTGAGTAATAAATCTACTGCGAACATATGATTCTAAACTTCTTAAAAGCAAAAAGAAAAAAATCACTATTGTGCCAATAATCGCTACAAAAATGCATATTTTCTCCGAAATAGATTGAATAGAATACAATAAATCTACAAAAACTCATGGTATTTGAAGTCGTAAAAATGATACGGATTGCATGTTAGGAGTTCTAATGGAAAAAGAACTACATGGAATTTGCCGAATGCTTTATGCACCGAAAGTCAGATTAAAAGTGAAAAATTTCACACTCAGACACGGCCTACAGTCGAATTTTATTTTTTCACGCCCCATTTGAGACCGAACAAAGGCCGCCCTGGGTCTTCCGTCCACCCTTCAGAAAGGGCCTTCTAAAAAATACTCTTATCTTCCTTGAGTGGCATCATAAAACTGGGCACTATCAAATTTTCCTCGCCCCATAGCAGAGCAACACGTATCAATTCGCCGGGAAAGATTTATCGGAGTATCGCGTTTACTTTTAGGGCCTTCGTCAAATGCGTTATTCGATAGTTTGGAGAAGTTACTGGCGATATAGTAAAAGCAGATTAAATTTTAAAATATCATCGATTCCTTCCAATACATGGCAACGCTTTGATTTTCAATAATTGTACTGTTGTTTTATAATACTGCTGGTTTTTGACATAGAATCGTTACCATTTAGATTTAGCAGATTAACCTTACCCAAGTTGCATTTTGGGGAAGCTAGCTATATTGCATCATTATTGTGCCTTTACAGTGTAGAGTAAACAAAAAGTCATAATAAACCTTTCAAGTACTTAAAACTAATTTCGATCTTTTTAAGTGGTCTGGAGTGCATATCATGTTGGTTATCGAACATGGGATGCCGTTTTAAAACTCAGCAGCTACCCTCAGGCTATTTAAATATGTTACCGTGCTTCCTCCTACACACTGGCAAGGAGGTTCTTTGGCGTTGTTTGGCATTTAGAAGAAATGTCAGTCGGCATCGAGACTCTCCCTGAAAAGTACAGCGAAACCTTGAATTTCGGTTCATAAACGTTTAGTTTACAAGTCTCTCACCCAAGAAGAAAATATATTTAACGCAACCCTGCGTATTAGGATGGTATCGATTCTCACAAGAGGATTTGGCTTGGTTTGGTAGGTTGATCTACCATACGGTCTTTTCACAATTTGGGCTAATTGGAAGGGGCCTAAAGTTTAAAGTGGATTCGAACCACTAACAAACATCATGCTACCGTTTTCAGACCTAAAATGATTCTGGACGAAAGGCCACCGCTAGATTTGAACATGAAATGATTGTGGAAGAATTTTTGGAAGCCTCTCATTTAAAAAGATGGATTGTGGATGATGGATTTTAAATTTACTGTTTCAAAGTTCCAACGATGAAATAAAAACTTCTGAAAAATTTAACTCAATAATAAATCTATGCAATGCATATGATTCTAAGCTCACTTAAAGCAAGAGAAAATCACTATTGACTACCATTGTCAATAAACACTACGAAAATGTATATATTTTCTCTGAAATGAATTGAATAGAACACAATAAATCTGCGAAAACTCCATTGTATTTGAAGTCGTAAAAATGATACGGATTGCATGTTAGGAGTTCTAATGGAAAAAGAACTGTATGGAATTTTCCGACTGCTTTATGCTCCGAAAAGTCAGATTGAAAGTGAAAAATTTCATACTCAGACACGGCCTACAGTCGAATTTTATTTTCGCGCCCCATTTGAGACGGAACAAAGCCCCGCCCTGGGTCTTCCGTCAACCCTTCAGAAAGGGGCCTTCTAAAAATACTCTTATCTTCCGCTGAGTGGCATCATAAAACTCAGCACTATCAAATTTTCCTCACCCCATAGCAGAGCAACACGTATCAATTCGCCGGGAAAGATTTATCGAGTATCGCATTTACTTTTTAGGGCCATCGTCAAATGCGTTATTCGATACTTTGGTGAAGTTATTTAGCGATATACTAAAGGTAGAGTTAAATTTTAAATATTATTGATTGAATAATTCTCTCTAATACATGGCAAGCCTTGGTTGTCGATTAATAGTAGTATTACAAATATTTAAAATGGTAAAGATTTTAGACGCGGAATCATTACCCTCGGAATATTAGATTTAGCAGATTCAGCTTTGCTTGGGTGGTATTTCGATTAAACGAGCTATATGGCATCGTTAGTGTGACATTACAGTGTGGAGAAAACAAACCACTAAATGAAATCATAATAAACCTTTAAATCAAAATAAACCGACCTTAAGTGATCTAGTACTTCGTGTTGAGTTACCTAACACGGGAGTCGGTTAAAAATCTCACCACGCTGACCACTAGACTATTTAGAAAGCAAATGTGTTTTCTCCTATACACTGGCAATTGCGCCTCTCTTTAGTGTTAGGAGAAATGGTCAGCAATACTTAAGACTCTCAACCACGCGCCTGTTGAAAAACGCTTTGTTTACGATCTCTCCCTCGAGAGAAAATAAATTTAACGCAACCCCTGCATATTAGTTGGCATTTATTAGTTGCATTTCTTTTCTATGAAGTGTAACATTGTAACAGTACTTCCTCCCTACGAACAACAAGAGCGCCCCCTGTGGAGAAATGTTCGGTGGGTCTCGACACTCACCCGACAGGAAGTACAGAGCAACCTGCACTCCTGTTGATAAATGTACTAGAGCAACGCAATCACGAGCTTCTGTTGAAAAACGTTTAGTTTTTAATCTATCATCTCGAAATTAAAATATTTTTAAAGCAATTCTGCTTGTTAATTGGTGAACAGACTCTCACCTGGAGAGGAAGAACATTTCGCGCACCCTGCGTGTAGCCGAATTTAGAGTTTACGGCTTAAAAGTGGAATCCTTCCACGAATATATAATTATCTGCCTTAAAATGTTTTAAATATTGTGTGTTTTTAATGATACGTGTATGGCATTTTGTGCGTGTATCAATAAAGCTGTGAGTTCTGCAACCTGTGCTTCAGGTATCTCAACCCAACCACACCCAGTTACCAAACTACACCAGTGCAAAGACAGAAATAGAATTTAACTACCTTAAAAGTTTATTGGGAATACTTCACACCATTAGCTGGCGAGTGTTAAATATTCCATTAATCATAAAATCGATCGCAGCAGTTCTTTAAAGTCAGGCAAGTCTAGTGTAAAGTTTGACTGCAAACTTCTAGATAATCAGTAATAATTAGGAACGACAGCTGATTATTTTTTCATGTGTAATAGTGATTATTTTCCATTTCTTAACAACTGTTATTTGAACTTCCCTTTCGAAGGTAATTATCCGTGGAATATCTATGAGAATTTTAGCATTTAGAAAGTTTAAAAGTGGTTATCAGTTTTCAATCATGACAAAGCCTTCATTCATCATTTCTACTTTGAAAAAGTCCACGAAGAATATATTTGTTCGACTATTTATTGGCTTACAAGAGAAAAAAAGGAATTGAGTAATAAAATAGTAATATTTTATTGGCTAGAATTTTAGATGCACTTAAAAATAAAATATATATATAAAAAACATTTCTTTTGTGTTTAAAGGTTTCAAAAAATTTAAAATGACAAGTGTTCAGGTGTAATGCATATTTATGAACGTACGAGTCCAACTCGATAAGTTAATTATGATCCAGAGTATGATCGTGAATTAAATTCCTTGACTACGAGTATGATAATGACTACGAGCATGATAGTGAATTAAATTTTTGATAACGTGTATGATAATGACCACGAGTTTGGTCGTGAATTAAATTCTATGACACCGACTATGATTGTGAATTAAATTTCATGACCATGAGTATGATTGTGAATTGAATTCCATGATCACGAGTATGATAATAATCATTAGTAGGATCGTGAATTAAATTCCTTGACAACGAGTCTGATAATGACCACAGGTTTGATCGTGAATTAAATTCTATGACTACGCGTGTGATTGTGAATTAAATTTCATGACCATGAGTATGATTGTGGTGAATTCCATGACTACGAGTATAATAATGATCATTAGTATGACCGTGAATTAAATTCCATGACCACGAGTATGATAATGATCACGAGTATGATCCTGTATTAAATTCTATGACGAGTATGGTAATGACCAAGAGTATGACCGTGAATTAAATTCCATGACCACGAGTATGATAATGATCACGAGTATGATCCTGTATTAAATTCTATGATGAGTATGGTAATGACCAAGAGTATGATCGTGAATTAAATTCTATGACCACGAGTATGATAATGATCACGAGTTTAAATTCTATGACGAGTATGGTAATGACCAAGAGGATGACCGTGAATTAAATTCTATGACCACGAGTATGATAATGATCAATTAAAGTATGATCCTGTATTAAATTCTATGACGAGTATGGTAATGACCAAGATTATGACCGTGAATTAAATTCCATGACCACGAGTATGATAATGATCACAGAGTATGATCCTGTATTAAATTCTATGACGAGTATGGTAATGACCAAGAGTATGACCGTGAATTAAATTCTATGACCACGAGTATGATAATGATCACGAGTATGATCCTGTATTAAATTCTATGACGAGTATGGTAATGACCAAGAGTATGACCGTGAATTAAATTCTATGACCACGAGTATGATAATGATCACGAGTATGATCCTGTATTAAATTCTATGACGAGTATGGTAATGACCAAGATTATGACCGTGAATTAAATTCCATGACCACGAGTATGATAATGATCACGAGTATGATCCTGTATTAAATTCTATGACGTGTTTGAGTATAAATTAATGACCAGAGTATGACCGTGAATTAAATTCTATGACCACGAGTATGATAATGATCACGAGTATGATCCTGTATTAAATTCTATGACGAGTATGGTAATGACCAAGAGTATGACCGTGAATTAAATTCCATGACCACGAGTATGATAATGATCACGAGTATGATCCTGTATTAAATTCTATGACGAGTATGGTAATGACCAAGAGTATGATCGTGAATTAAATTCTATGACCACGTGAGTATGATCGGGAATAAATTTCCATGACCACGAGTGTGATAATAACCACAAGTATGATAATGACTACAAGTACGATAATGACTACAAGTATGATAATGACTATGAGTATGATTTTGAATTAAATTCTATGACCACGAGTATGATAGCGAATTAAAGACTACTATTCTTGATGTATTAATAGTTCTTTCAATCTGATTTCATTCGCAACCAACAACTGGTTAAGTTTTATGGTTTAAAAATAAGTGATGCTATTAAGAAGATATTGTTTGAAAAACAATTCAACATTGTTAACAGGGGGCCATACTGTTCTGTATACTGCACTGGCTCATGCAGTCATAAACGTGCATTACTGCATAAATAAATTGAGCCTGGAAATTTTTTTATACTAAACTCTTTTGAGATCTGTAACTGGTTAAACTGTAACACATAAAAAAAGTACTTTTTAATTATTTTGAGTGCCTCTGAAGATATGACCTATAAAGTATTATGATTTTATCAAAAAGTGCATCTTTTTTAAAAGCAAATACTTTTTTATTATTTATCTATCAATTTTATGACAAAAAACAAAATGTTTTTTTCCATCTTAATATTTTAGTGTAAATAATTGGAATGATTTATGTATACTAAGATAATGATTGATGACATATTATATAACATGTGAATTGGGAAATTATTTTTTTAAACATTTTATTTTATAATATATTTGTAATTAGGATAAAATAAGAATATTCGGTACGAAAATTTTAATAATTTAATGTATTTGTAACTAAAATAAGAAAATAATTTTTTTGTTGGAAAAATATGTGTCAGACTTCTTAGAAAAATTCTCAAAAAAAGTGAAAATTTAAATATACCAGAAAAAAAATTATTTCATAACGGAGAAAATTAAAAATAAATATTAAGACGAAAATAAATGAAGTAAACAATGCAATTTATGTATACTATCTTCATTTTAACTAAATTGAAGTAAATACAAAACAGGTACACAGACAACAAAACAAAATAAAAAATAAATGTTATTAATTTAAATTAATTCAACATTTAATTTTTTTATCGAATATTATAAAAATGACGAATGAATTTTTCTTACTATTATTTAATTATTTTAAAAATACAAAAGCCTTTAATTAAAATATATGTATATAGTTTTTATTAGAATGATATTAATAATCTTTTTATATAAAAAAAATTTTTCTCCAATAATTTTCATCATATTTCCTTCGTTGACAAAAATAAATAAAAAAATTAACTATAATTATTTACAAAAATTTATCAAAATAATAAAATACACTAGAAAAATTGAGAGTCATGATAAAAAAAGCCATTTTAATTAATTATAATTTTTCTACAAGACAAATCACTAACTTCAATCTGTAATCATCAAACTAACAAATTTTAATCGGATTAATTTCGCAACCCATTAGAAGACATCGATTCGTCAAATCTTTTTTCCCCTCAGCATGTACGACGTTTCCCTCTAATTCCTGTCTCTAATCACACAAAAGGTAAAAGTATCTCTTCGCATAAGTATTGTTCCCCATGTCGGGAACAGCGCAAGAATACCAATTTTGGTAAACTAATAATAAAAAGCCGTTTTAATTAATTACAACTTATTTTACAAGAAAAATCACTAATTTCAATCTGTAATCATCAAATTAACAAATTTAAGCCGGATTAATTTCGCAACACATTAGAAGACATCGATTCGTCAAATCTTCTTTTTTCCCCCACAAAAGAAGACATTGATTCGCCAGATCTTTTTTTTTCCCACAACATGTACGAAGTTTCCCTCTAATTCCTGTCTCTAATCACACAAAAGGTAAAAGTACCTCTTCGCATAAGTATTGTTCCCCCATCTCGGGAACAGCACAAGAATACCAATTTTGGTAATCTCCTATGGAAACTTCGATTAGTGAGACGTCGTTAGAGGATGATTTGATTACCAGGGAAAAGATAGGGAAAAATTGTATAGTCTGGAGCAATGTTCCCTCTCGGAAGAAAAAAAAATCTCTGTCGAAGACGCAGCAGAAATGATCACGGAAAAGAAACTATTTATATCAAAGAAGTAGTGAGAGTTTTTCTGTTCCTATAAACTATTTAGATTTTTTTCTGTTTTTTTTTTTTTTTGTGCTAAGGATACTTTGTTTGTGTAGGGGACAGGTAATCTTTTCGGGTGGTACACGAAAAAGTTAATTGGGGGAAAAGTTTCTTTCCAAAAACACTGCAGCCAGTGATTAAAACGTACAAGGTTTTTCATGTCAGTAAGGGATTTGATACCATTGGTAGTTTGTGTTATTGCCACTGCGTTAGAAAAAGCATATATTGGATTGTAAATGTCCTTGAAAATATATCTGAAGGATACTAACTATTACAAAATAATTATTCGAAATTAAGCAGTAAATTTTGTACTTAGTTTTAAATTAAATGAATTGTAAAGAAAAGAGAATCTAAATTAGAAATGTTGTTTTTACTAATTGTGAATTATGCTGATTTTAAATATATAATTTGAAATAAAATAAAAATTTCAACATTACTTCTTAATTTACCATCCATCCATCCATTTTCTATAATTTAATTGCAAAAATAAAAATGCAACAATTTATTGAAACTATATTCAAAATAATAGGTATTTAAAAGTATAAGCAATTAGGAAACTATATTCAAAGTAATAGGTATTTAAAAATATAAACAACTAGGAAACTTCTAAATAATAGGTAAGTAAAAATTTAAACAATTAGACAACTATATTCAAAATAATTGGTATTTAAAAGTATAAATAATGAAATTATATTGAAAACAATAGGTATTTAAAAGTATAAACAATTGGAAACGATATTAAAAATAATAGGTATTTAAAAAGTAACACTTATATTTTAGTGGACCTTGTGTTCCACTTATGCATGCAATAACAATCTGCAATGAGCCTATGTATGGCATGAACAATCTGCAATGAGCATATGTATGGCATGAACAATCTGCAATGAGCATATGTATGGCATGAACAATCTGCAATACATATGTATGGCATGAACAGATGTCTTCCAGAAGAATTAACATTTGAGATTATTTTTTATGATGAAAAAGATTTGCTAAGAAATTATGCAAAAAGATGTAAAAAAGATGTATGCTAAGAAATTATGCAAAAAGATGTAAAAAAGGCGTATGCTAAGAAATTATGTAAAAAAATGTATGCTATGAAATTATATATTATACTATGAAACTATGTATTTTGCTATGAAATTATGCATACCATGAAAATGTACAATGAACATGTGTATGTAATGAACAATCTACAATGTGCAGAGAGAACTGATGTCTTCAAGGAGAATTAACATTTCAAAACGACATATTATTTTTTTATGATGTAAAAGATTAAAATCATGGAAAAATTAGAAGGTTCTTTTTCTTTATATTTATATTGCATACATTAATCTTATTAAATTTCAAAGAAAACGTTCATACAACTACTCCCATTAACGTTCAACTTTAATAAAATGAACAAACTTGTTTTTTAGTTAGTTCTCCTGAGAGTTCTAAGCTTTTTTTTCTTTTGAAATAAAATCTCTATAATAAAAAAGTATAAACAATTAGGTAATTTTAATTCTAAGTATAGTTAAAAGTATAAAAAATTAGGTCATTTGAAGCCCTTAAAGAACGAAATTCATTTATCACATGAGTTTTCGATTTCAGACTTCCTATTGACTTTTAAAAGAACTTTTAGTACTTCAGATATTTGCCCTTTCAAATTTTTCTTTTCCAAGAAACCGGAATTGCCCACAATGAACAAGCAGATCGTAAATTGCTGACCATTACGGGCTGAAGACATTTACGCGGACCACAGAAAAAGAAGGTGTCAGCTGGTCATGACTTTCCTTTAAGTTCTTGTAGACCGGTAAAATTTTCCTTTACAATCTTTAACTATTAGTGTATATCTGGTTAAGAGATTTTATTTCAAAAAGCAGAAAATAGCTTAGAACTATCAGAACTAACTAAAACAAGTTTGTTCATTTCATTAAATGAAGTTTTCTAAACGTTTTCTTTGGAATTTAATAATATTAAAGTTTTACAATATAACAATAAAGAAAAGGAATCCTTCCTCCGAATTTTTTTTATGAATTCAATTTTTTTATATCATAAAAAAAGTTTAATATGTGGTTTTCAAATGTTAATTCTCCTGGAAGCCATATGTTCTCTTTGCCCATTATAAATTACTTATGGCATACAATGCCCATTTTAGGTTGCCCATGACATACATATTCTCATTGCAGATTGTTCGTGGTATACATATGCCCTTTACAGATTGTTCATGGCATGCATGTGTCCATTTTAGATTGTTTATGGCCATAACATATATGCCTGTAGATTGTTCATGCATGGCACATAAGTGAAGCACGAGATCCCCCGAAATATAAAAAAAAAAATCTTGACCATTTGACATCTGCCATGTGTAAATATATCCCAGTGCTTCTCAATGTTATGTTGTTATCAAAGGTTTATTATACAACCCATCCAAGATTTACCACATTGCTTTTCCCTCATAACCTCTCATAGTTTCATTACACAACCAATCCGGGATATACTGTTAAACAACATCGATATTGTGATGCAATAACTTGAAAGAACACACCCTATATAGAATATATGAAATTTGAAGCCTCTTCGAATCAAATGAGATATTTTACGACTTATAGATTTATCTTGGCATCTCCAGGATTCGAAACCTGTGGCACCAAAAGCCAATGAACTAAATAGTCCGTCAGGTCGCATTATTATTGTAGATAACATAATGCCTTACAAACTAATGCTAGAAATGTGGTTTTAGAAATATTAGGCAATAATTTAGCATATCCGTAGCATAATTTAGCATATAGCATAATTTAGCATGTCCTCATAGAATAACAATTGATGCCAGATTCTTATTCATTTTGTAGTTCCATAAAGTCTTGGAGGGAAATCGAAAAAGAATAATTATTAATAGTCTTATAAAAGCATTACTAGACCAAACCCACATTTAAAATTAAAATTTCACTTAGATCTCACAAAACTTACTTTGTATTTTATACAGGAAAATCGATATTCCTTTTAAAAAATAAATCTTTTTCCCAATATAAAATTATAAAAGGGAATGCATAGCAAAATAAAATCCATTTTGAAACTTGGCCCCCTTACTTTTATTTAAAGAAAATGTAAAAATCGATTGACCATTTCTTTGTAGAAGCCATGTTTCATCCATGACATCCAGTGACAGCACGTGCGTCAGTGCACTCACACATCAGTGGGCATTTCGCTTTTCTTCTGAGGGGATAAAAAATGTGAAACTCTGAAGAGAAGAAATACATCCGGAAACCACAAGGACGTTTTCCCTTTCTCCCCTACGTACTTTCTTTTCTTTCGGTCCAGTGCTGCATTCTTTTATTTAATCGAGTATCACGATAAAATGGAGGATATATATCGCGAATTAAAATTTTTTTTACTGGAAATACAGAGTTCTATAAGGGTTAGTATCAAGTTTTTCGGTTTTTGTGAGATTGAAATTTATTTAGACATTTCATTTCAAGCCTAAGTTGTTTAGGATCAAATAATAACTATAGATTTCTCAACTCCATATATTGCAAACACGTTTAGAAATATCAGATCAAAGTTCTAGCTAGCGTATAGTCCATCACAGTCCACAAGTAGTCCAACATAGTTCACAAGTAATTCCCTGCATAGTTCAAAATTAGTCCTGTACAGATCCCAAGTAATTACCTATATAGTCCACAAGTAGTCCTGCATAGTTCCCAAGTAATTGCCTGCATAGTTCCCAATTAGTCCTGCATATATCCCAAGTAATTACCTGTATAGTCCAAGTAGTCCTGCATAGTTCCCAAGCAATTGCCTGCATAATCCACAATTAATTCTGCATAGTTCAAAGTAATTGCATGCATAGACCACAAGTAGTCCCACATAATTCACAAGTAATTTTCTGCACAGTAAGCAAATAGTCTTGAAATAGTAAACAAGTAGTCTTGAATAGTTCAAGTAATTCCTGCATAGTTCACAATTAGTCCTGCATATATCCCAAATAATTACCTGTATAGTCCACAAGTAGTCCTGCATAGTTCCCAAGCAATTGCCTGCATAATCCACAATTAATTCTACATAGTTCAAAAGTAATTGCATGCATAGACCACAAGTAGTCCCACATAATTCACAAGTAATTTTCTGCACAGTAAGCAAATAGTCTTGAAATAGTAAACAAGTAGTCTTGCATAGTTCACAAGTAGTCCTGCATAGTTCACGAGTAATTGCCTCTATAGCCACAAGTAATTTCCCTCTACAATTCACAAGTAATTACCTGCCTAGTCAACAATTAGTACAACACAAGTAATTGCCTGCATAGTTCACAATTAAGTCCTGTACAGATCCCAAGTAATTACCTATATAGTCCACAAGTAGTCCTGCATAGTTCCCAAGTAATTGCCTGCATAGTTCACAATTAGTCCTGCATATATCCCAAGTAATTACCTGTATAGTTCACAAGTAGTCCTGCATAATTCCCAAGCGATTGCCTGCATAATCCACAATTAATTCTGCATAGTTCAAAAATAATTGCATGCATAGACCACAAGTAGTCCACATAATTCACAAGTAATTTTCTGCACAGTAAGCAAATAGTCTTGAAATAGTAAACAAGTAGTCTTGAATAGTTCACAAGTAGTCTTGAATAGTTCACAAGTAGTCCTGCATAGTTCACCCAAGTAATTGCCTGCATAGTTCACAATTAGTCCTGCATATATCCCAAGTAATTACCTGTATAGTCCACAAGTAGTCCTGCATAGTTCCCAAGCAATTGCCTGCATAATCCACAATTAATTCTGCATAGTTCAAAAGTAATTGCATGCATAGACCACAAGTAGTCCCACATAATTCACAAGTAATTTTCTGCACAGTAAGCAAATAGTCTTGAAATAGTAAACAAGTAGTCTTGAATAGTTCATAAGTAATTGCCTGCATAGTTCACAATTAGTCCTGCATATATCCCAAATAATTACCTGTATAGTCCACAAGTAGTCCTGCATAGTTCCCAAGCAATTGCCTGCATAATCCACAATTAATTCTGCATAGTTCAAAAGTAATTGCATGCATAGACCACAAGTAGTCCCACATAATTCACAAGTAATTTTTCTGCACAGTAAGCAAATAGTCTTGAAATAGTAAACAAGTAGTCTTGAATAGTTCACAAGTAATTGCCTGCATAGTTCACAATTAGTCCTGCATATATCCCAAATAATTACCTGTATAGTCCACAAGTAGTCCTGCATAGTTCCCAAGCACGTTGCCTGCATAATCCACAATTAATTCTACATAGTTCAAAGTAATTGCATGCATAGACCACAAGTAGTCCCATAATAATTTTAAGTAATTTTCTGCACAGGCAAATAGTCTTGAAATAGTAAACAAGTAGTCTTGCATAGTTCAAAGTAGTCCTGCATAGTTCACGAGTAATTGCCTCTATAGCCCGCAAGTAATTTCCCTCTACAATTCACAAGTAATTACCTGCCTAGTCAACAATTAGTACAACACAAGTAATTGCCTGCATAGTTCACATGTAGTCCTGTAGTAAACACGTAATCTTACATAATTCTCAAGTAATTAATTGCCTGCATAGTCCATAAGTAGTCCTGCATAGTTCAAATACTTGCCTACAGAGTACACAAGTAGTCCTGCATACTTCACAAGTAATTGCCTGCATAATCTCCAAGTTTTTAGTAATTTTAATTAAGTATTCATAAGTGTCAAATTAAGGCCTAAAAAAATTTTGACAGTGAAATTTGTAATATTAAAATAATACAGTAATGAAGAAAATAATAGAGAAAACTGTTGATTGGGAAAATTTAGTGCACGTTTATTCTATGAGGTGTAACATAAAATTTTTAAAAAATATTTAATATCAAAAATTGACATATTTTTAAATACTTACAAATATACCCTAAAATATATACTATTGTAACTATGTTCCATCTTACGCACTGCAATATCACCCCCAGGAGAAATGATTAGTGGATCATCGAGACTCTCACCCGAGAGTAAGTACGCCGCAACCGGCGCTGCCTCAAAGACGTCTCTCATCCCGAGAGGAAATATCTTTATTTTCGGCTTAGAAGTGGAATTCTGCCTAGAATCTATAATTAGATGTCTTTAAATGTGTTAATTATTGTATGTGTATGTGATGTTTGTGTGCATGCTAATAAAGCTGTGTGTTCTCAAACATGTGTCTCAAGTCTCAACCCAACCACACCCAGTTACAATCCAGAGCTATACAAAAAACCGACAGCAATGTTAATATTTTTATTATCCAACAGATGTTAAGACTTAAATGATAGCCAATTTTTATGAAATTAATAATGTCGAAAAATATAATAACGGGTGAGCTCGAAGGCTAAAAGTTACTTTAAACATTCCAAACATTACTCTCATAAATATTGTAGTTAACGTCTAACATCATTTAAAAAAGCAGCGCTTGAAGTCTTAGAAAAATAAAGAAAGCACTTTTTTTTCCTCTACTTAATTGTTTCACGATCACTCAAAGGAATGTTCGAATTTTTATTCGCTGTCATCAGAAAGAACAGTTTTGGACAGTTAAAAGAACAGTTTCTTTGAAAATGATGTTGTTCTAAATGATTGGGTAGGGTATTTTCTTTTTAAAATATGCATGAACGATAACTTGAAACATTCTTTGTGAAAAAGAATATAAAAATTCGAATATACTTTGAAAGAACGTTTATTTGAAGAATTAACCTTACCGTACCTTCTCATTTTGTTTTCAAAGTGAACACTTAAAAAAAAGAGCAATTTTTCGGCGATGGCTTTGGGATTTTTCTGCTAGATTGATTCGACACGGTTTTGCTTTGTGCAAAGTAAAAGTTTGTATCGATGTTTAGAATAATAAATTTCACCCCTTGGCGTTTTCGTTTAAAAAATAAATAAATAAGAAAGTGTATCTTAGTATTTTAAAAGAGAAAAAAAAAGAAATATGACATCAATTTCAACAATAAAAGGCCATTCTAAAATGTTTATAGCTAGTATAAAAGAAGTAGAGTTTTAGAATTAAGAAATCTTGTTAAATTAAAAATATCTTTTTCTAAGAAAATTATAAATACTTGAGATTGCAAAATAAGCATGAATCAAAGTTACAGATTAAAACCATCCAAATATTTTTTTTACAAAAAAATTCTTCCTCTGATCTGATTTTAAGAAGTTTTCTTAAATAATTTAACTACTTAAGTTTTATTTTAATTTTATTAAAAAAAGACATTCAGATTTTCGATTACTGATTTGCTTGTACTAGCTGTTTTTTAATTATGATGAATACCATAAATAAATTAATTGATATTTGATAATTTTATATATAGTTAAACAGCATTTTTGTTTATTTACTAAAAAGAATTTATATTAGGAATAAAATTGCAAAATATTAACATTGCAAGATAGATAAATGTTTTGTAAATTGGCAAGATAAAAAATTTAAAAAAACACACATTTACATTCTGTGTAAGAAATTTTTACAATATTTTGTACATTTTTTACATTTTACATACATTTTTTACATTTTTACAATATTTTTAGATATATATATCTTCTTGATTCGAATTTTTAATATTTTTTTGTTTTTATTTTGTAAAAAGGCAAATTCTTTAAATAGCAAAACTATATTTTACTCATGATATCGCTCAGAAGTTAAAATTTGCTGTTTTCTGGTTAGAATTGATTGGTTCAATTGACCATTTTTCGATTAATAAACGAAAGAAATTTTGTTTATGCCCCGATTAGAGTTCAACAAATAAATTATAATAAATAAATTCAATATTTTCTTATTGAATTAATGTCAATAAATAATTAGACACAAATTTATCTTTTGAAACACAAATGTTTCAGTAATAATTGTCTCAATTCTTCAATAGCTCATATTTCGATTAATAAACGAAAATATATTATTGTTATGTCCGAGTAAAGTGTCAATAAATAAATCCAATTATATTAAAATATTCTAAATTCTAAAATTTAATTATTCTAAATTCATTATTAATTCATTCAAAATTTATTCTTATTATTATTCATTTCAATAAACTTTTTCTAAATTGATTATTATTCATTAATTATCATTAAATTATTCTAAATAAATTATTTTTATTATTATTCCTTATTATTATTAAATTATTCTAAATTCAATTATATAATTTAATATTCGAAAATTGGCCTATTTTGAATAAATTGTAATAAATAAATTCAAAATATGTCATTTTTCGAATAATAAACAAGATTTTATTTTCAAGTCCGAATAAAGTTTTAATAAAGAATTTTTATTGAATTAATAGCAATACATAATTTGCCATAAATTAATCTTTTAAAACACATAATTTTTAGTAAGTACGCAAAATTTTAATAGCTTTTAACAATGCTACTGATATGTTTTTAAATGCTTAGAAATATTTCTGAAAATATATGTCCATTTTTTATTATGCAACAATTGTTAAAACTTAAATAATAGCAAATTTTTATATATAATTAACAACACAAAAAATTTAATAACGGCAGTGTTCGAAGACTAAATGTTATTTTAAATATTAAAAGAATTACTCATCAATATTGTAGTTAACGTTTAACTTCATTAAAATAAAAGCAATGCTGCAATTTTAGAAAAATAAAGAAAGCATTACATTTCTTTTTCCTCTACTTAATCGTTTCACGATCACTCAAAAGGAATGTTCGAATTTTTATTTGCTGTCATCAGAAAGAACGGTTTTGGACAGTTAAAAGAACAGTTTCTTTGAAAATGATGTTGTTCTTAAATGATTGGGTAGGGCATTTTCTTTTTAAAATATGCATGAGCGATAACTTGAAGCATTCTTTTGAAAAAGAATGTAAAAATTCGAAAATACTTTGAAAGAACGTTCTTTTGAAGAATTAACCTTTCCCTACCTTTAAGTATCTTTTCTCATTTTCTTTTCGAAGTGAACACTTAAAATAAAAGAGCAATTTTCGGCATGGCTTTGGGATTTTTCTGCTAGATTGATTTAACACGGTCTTGCTTTGTGTAAAGTAAAGTTTGTATTAGTGTTTAGAATAATAAATTTCCCCCCTTGGCGTTTTCGTTTAGAAATAAATAAATAAAAAAGAAAGTGTAGCTCAGTATTTTACAAAAGAAAAAAATGAAAAGTGATATCCAATTTCAACAATAAAAGGACATTGTAAAATGTTTATAACTAGTAAAAGAAATACAATTTTAAAATGAAGAATTCTTGTTAAAATAAAAGATGTTTAATCTTAGAAAATTATAAATACTTGAGATTGTAAAAAAAGCATAAATCTTAAGTTACAGATTAAAACCACACAACATTTTTACAAAAAAATCTCCTTTTTTTATTAAGCAGTTTTTCTGAATTCAATTAACTTCTCATGTTTTATAATAATTTGATTAAAAAAGAAGTTAAGTTTTTTAATTACTAATTTGCTTGTACTGGCAGCTTTTTAGCTATGAGGAACACAATAAATAAAAAATAACTGATATTTGATTATTTTTAAATATAATTAAATATGATTATTTTTTTACTTTACTGAAAATAATTTACATAATAGATAAAATTTCAGAATATTTACAATGAAATGAATAAATCCTTTAAAAGTTATCAAGATTAAAAATTAAAATACCAAACATTCATATTCTGCGTAAAAAATTTTTTTAGATAAATACCTTTGATTTTTCAAATTTTTAGTATCATTTTTTTTTATTTTAGTAAAAATAATGAAAATTCTTAAAATAGGATGCTATTTACCCAACTCATGATATTTACTCGGAAGTTAAAAATTGAGTTTTTTGTGGTTGGAATTGCTTGGTTCAACCAACTATTTTTCGATTAATAAACGAAAGAAATTATTTTTTGTCCAAATAAAGTCTCGTTAAATTAAATATAATAAATAAATTGCATTAATAACAATAAATAATCAGCCATGAATTCACCTTTTCAAACAACAAAATTTCAGTAACTAAACAATATACTTATTTAGCTTTTTATAATGCTATTATTATGTTTTTAAATGCTTAAAAATATTTCTCAAAATATAAAATAATTTTTTTTTAATGCAACTATTGTTAAGGCTTAAATAATAGCGAATTTTTATGTAACTAATAATGCCGAAAATTTAAAAACGGGTGAGTTCAAAGACTAAAACTCATTTTAAATATTCCAAAAATTACTCTCATAAAAATTGTAATTAACGTTTAACTTCAATTTAAAAAAAGCAGTGCTGGAATTTTAGAAAAATAAAGAAAGCCCTTTTCTTTTCCTCTACTTAATTGTTTCACGATCACTCAAAAGGAATGTTCGAATTTTTATTTGCTGTCATCAGAAAGGACAGTTTTGGACAGTTATAAGAAAACAGTTTCTTTGAAAATGACGTTGTTCTTAAATGATTGGGTAGGCTATTTTCTTTTAAAATATGTATGAGCTATAACTTGAAACATTCTTCGCGTAAAAGAGAGTTGAAAATGTAAAAATTTGAAAGAACGTTCTTTTGAAGAATTAACCTTTCCGTACCTTTAAGTAGCTTTTCTCATTTTCTTTTCGAAATGAACACTTAAAAAAATAAAAGAGCCATGTTTCGGCCTGGCTTTGGGATTTTTCTGCTAGATTGATTTAACACGGTTTTGCTGTATGCAAAGTAAAGTTTGTATTGATGTTTAGAATAATAAATTTCACCTCTTGGCGTTTTCGTTTAAAGAAAGAAAAATAAATAAGAAAATGTATCTTAGTATTTTACAAAAGAAAAGTAACATTCAATTTCAACAGTAAAAGGCCATTGTAAAATGTTTATAGTTAGTAAAAGAAGTAGAGTTTTAGAATAAAGAATTTTTGCAAAATTAAAAAGTTGTTTTAAATTAGAAAATTACAAGTACTTGAAATAGTAAAATAAGCATAAATCTGAATTACAGATTAAAATCACCCAAACATTTTTTTTACAAAGAAACCTTTCTCTTATTTGATATTAAATAGTTTTCTTAATTAAATAAAGTGCTTACGTTTTATTTTAATTTTATTAAAAAATAGATAAGATTTTTAATTACTGATTTGCTTGAATGGAGAGTTTTTTAGCTATGAGGAAATAAATAAGTTAATTGATATTTGATTATTTTTAAATACAGTTAAATGGTATTATTTTTATGCTTTATTAAAAATAGTTTATATAATGGATAACATATGAAAATATTTTCCGATGAAAGATAGATAAATTCTTTAAGAAATTAGCAAGATTAAAAAGTAAAATACCAGACATTTGCTTTCTGTAAAAGACATTTTTTTAGATATATACCTTCTTCATTCGAATTTTTAATGTCATTTTTGTTTGGATATTTCTGAAAATAAAAATTCTTTAAAATAGATGCTATTTACATTACTCATAATATAGTCTAGAAGTTAAGAAACTAACTTTTCTGGTTAGAATTTGTTGGTTCAACTGACCATTTTTGATTAATAATTGAAAGAAATTGTGTTTATGTCAGAATAGAGCTCAATAAATAAATTATAATAAACAAACTAAATAGTATTTATTGAATTAATTACAATAAATAATTAGTCTCAAATTCATCTTTTGAAACACAAAAGTTTCAGTAATAGTTGTCTCAATTCTTTAATAGGCCCTTTTCGAATAATAAATGAAATAAATTATTTTTAAGTCTGAATAAAGTCTCAATAAATATATAATATATAAATTCAAACTTTCTTATTGGCATAATAGCAATAAATAATTATTCATAAATTTATTCTTTTGTAACACAAAATTTTCAGTAATATTGATTCAATAGGATTATTTTTCAAATAATAAATAAAAAATTCTTTTTATAACTGAATAAAGTCTCAATCAACAAATAATATTAAATAAATTCAAAATAAGCCATTTTTAGAATAATAAGTTATTTTTATATCGAATAAAGTCTCAATAAATTATATTATAATAAATAAATGCAAAACTTTCTTATTAAATTAATAGCAATAAATAATTAGCCACAAATTTAACTTTGAAAGAAAAATGTTCAATATATTTAGTTAGCTTTTAACAATGTTATTTATTTAGAAATATTTCTGATATACATAATAATAATTTTTTTTATCATGCAACTGTTGTTAAGGTTTAAACAATCGCAAATTTTTATGCATAATTAATAAATTTAATAGAGTTCGAAGACTAAACTCATTTTAAACATTCCAAAAATTATTCTCTTAAATATTGAAGTTAACTTTTTAACTTCCTTTAAAAAAGTAGTGCTGCAATTTTTAGAAAAATAAAGAAATCATTTTTCTTTTTTTCTTCTACTTAATTGTTTCACGATCACTCAAAAGGAATGTTCGAATTTTTATTTGTTGTCATCAGAAAGGACAGTTTGGACAGTTAAAAGAACAGTTTCTTTGAAAATGACGTTGTTCTTAAATGATTGGGTAGGGTATTTTCTTTTAAAATATGCATGAGCGATAAATTGAAACATTCTTTACGAAGTAGAAGGGAAAAAAACGTAAATATTCGAAAATACTTTGAAAGACCGTTCTTTTGAAGAATTAACCTTTTCCTACCTTTAAGTATCTTTTCTCATTTTCTTTTCGAAGTTAAAACTTAAAATAAAAGAGCAATTTTTCGGCATAGCTTTGGGATTTTTTGCTAGATTGATTTAACACGGTTTGCTCTGTGCAAAGTTAAGTTTGTATTGATGTTTAGAATAATAAATTTCCCTTGGCGTTTTGTTTAGAAAAAAAAAAAATACGAAAGTGTATCTTAGTATTTTATAAAAAGAAAAGTGACATCCTATTTCAACAATAAAAGGCCATTGTAAAATGTTTATAGCTAGTATAAAAAAATATTTTAGAATAAAGAATTCTTGTTAAATTAAAAAGAAGTTTAATCCTAGAAAATTACAAATACTTTAGATAGTAAAATAAGCATAAATCTAAGTTGCAGATTAAAAACCATCCAAACATATTTTTACAAAGCATCCCTTTGATTTGATTTTAAGCAGTTTTTTAATTAAATTAACTACTTTAGTTTTATTCTAATTTCATTAAAAAAAGAGATTTAGATTTTTAATTACTGATTTGCTTGAACGGAGAGTTTTTTTTAGCTATGAGGAAATAAATACGTTAATTGATATTTGATTATTTTTAAATATAGTTAAATGAGCATTATTTTTTACTTTACTAAAAATAATTTATATAATGGATAACATATCAAAATATTTTCGATGAAAGATGGATAAATTCTTTAAGAAATTAGCAAAATTATAAATTAAAAAATACTAGATATTTACATTCTGTGTAATACATTTTTTTAGATAAATATACCTTCTTGATTTGAATTTTAATATCATTTTTGCTTTTATTATTGTAAAAATGAAAATTCTTTATAATAGGATAGCTATTTACTTTACTCATGATATTGCTCGACGTTAAGAAACTAACTTTTCTGGTTAGGATTGGTTGGTCAAATTGGTAATTATTCGATCAATAAAAAAAAGAAATTATTTTTAGGTCTAAATAAAGTTTCGTTAATTAAATTATAATAATAAATTGTATTAATAGCAATAAATAATTAGCCATAAATTCATTTTTTGAAACACAAAATTTTCAATAATGCAAATATATATTTAGCTTTTAACTATATCATTGAGAATTGCTTTTAATAATCGGGTTAAAAATATTTCATGGAAAATTGAGAGTTCGGAATCCACTTTAAACTGTAGGTTCCGGTCCTTGGATCGTAGAGCGCCGGGGGCATTGTTTTGGCTTACCATCAAGTTACAGCGCCCCTGGGTAATGCAAAGTGAGTAACATTGCAGCCCCCTTATAGCGAAAGATCACGGTCTATTTGCCAATTGCATTAGAAGAAAAAAAAAACTATGTCATTGAGTTGTTTTTAATACTTAGAAATATTTCAGAAAATATGTAATATTAATTTTTTACTACGCAACAATTGTTAAGATTTAAATACTAGCAAATGCTTATATATTATTAACAACACAAAAAAATTAATCACGGCAAAGTTCGAATACTAAATGTTATTTTAAATATTCAAGAATTACTGTCATCAATATTGTAGTTAACTTTTAACTTCTTTTTAAAAAAAGCAGTGTTGCAATTTTAGAAAATAAAGCACTTTTCTTTTTCTTTCTACTTAATTGTTTCACGATCACTCAAAAGGAATGTTCGAATGTTTATTTGCTGTCATCAGAAAGAACGGTTTTGGAAAGTTAAAAGAACAGTTTCTTTGAAAATGATGTTGTTCTTAAATGATTGGGTAGGGCATTTTCTTTTAAAATATGCATGAACGATAACTTAAACCATTCTTTGCGAAAAAGAAATGAAAAATTCGAAAATACTTTGAAAGAACGTTCGTTTGAAGAATTAACCTTTCCGTACCTTTAAGTATCTTTTCTCATTTTCTTTTCGAAGTACGCACTTAAAATAAAAGAGCAATTTTTCGGCATGGCTTTGGGATTTTTCTGCTAGATTGATTTTACACGGTTTTGCTGTGTGCAAAGTAAATTTTGTATCGATGTTTAGAATAATAAATTTCACCCCTTGACGTTTTCGTTTAGAAAAAATAAATCAATAAGAAAGTGCATCTTAGTATTTCACAAAAAGAAAAAGAAAAGTAACATCCTATTTCAACAATAAAAATACATTTTAAATTGTTTATAACTAGTATAAAAGAAATAGAGTTTTAGAATTAAGAATTCTTGTTAAATTAAAAGATCTTTATGCTTAGAAAATTATAAATACTTGAGATAGTAAAATAAACATAAATCTAGATTACAGATTAAAACCTACTAAGTATTTTTTTTACAAAAATCCTTCTTTGATCTGATTTAAGCAGTTTTCTTAATTAAATGAACTACTTAAGTTTTAGTATAATTTTATTAAAAAAGAGATTCAGATTTTTATTTACTAGTTTGTGGCAATATTTTAATCAAAAGGAACAAGTAAAATAAAATAATTGATATTTGATTATTTTTAAGTAAAGTTAAATAGCATTACTGTTACTTATTAAAAAGAATTTATAAAATAAATAACATTTCACCAAGATGGATAAATTCTTTAAAAATTAGGAAGATTAAAAATTAAAATACCAGACAATTACATTCTGTGTAAGAAATTTTTTTAGATGTATACCTTCTTTGTTCGAATTTTTAATACCATTTTTTGTTTTTATTGTTGTAAAAAAAAAAGAAAATATTTAAAATAGAATGCTGTCTACTTTGCTCTCAATCTACTTATGATATTGCTTGGAAGTTAAGAAACCCAATTTTTATGGTAAGAATTGGTTCGTTCAATTGACCATTTTCGATTAATAAACGAAATAAATTTTTTTTTTGCCTTAATAGAGCTCAATAAATAAATTAAATACTTTTCATTGAATTAACAGCAATAAATAATTATCCATAAATTCATTTTTTGAAACACAAAAGGTTTAGTAATCGTTGTCTTATTAGGTCTTCAATAAGCCTTTTTCGAATAATAAGCGAAATAAATTATTTTATGTCCGATTAAAGTCACTATAAATAAATTTTAAAAAATAAATTCAATTCTTTCTTAATGATAAATATGATTTGATCTGATTTCTAATCTCTGTAAATAAAACTATAATTCAATATTCAATAAATAAAATTATAATTAATATTCAATAAATAAAATTATAATTCAATATTTTTCTTGAACTTCATAGCAATAAATAATTAGCCACAAATTAATCTTTCGAAACACAACATTTTGAAAATATTTATTTAGCTTTTAACAATGTTATTGAGATAGAAATATTTCTTAGATACATAATATTAATATTTTTTTACGTAACAGTTTAAGGCTTAATAATAGCAAATTTCTATGTAATTAATAATATCGAAAATTTAATAACGGCAGAGTTCGAAGACAAAAAGTTATTTTAAACATTCCAAAAATTATCCTCATAAATATTGTAGTTAACGTTTAACTTTCTTTTAAAAAAGGCAGTGCTGCAATTTTTACAAAAATAAAGAAATCATTTTCTTTTTTTCCTCTACTTAATCGTTTCACGATCACTCAAAAGGAATGTTCGAATTTTTATTTGCTGTCATCAGAAAGAACAGTTTTGGACAGTTAAAAAGAACAGTTTCTTTTAAAATGAAGTTGTTCTTAAATGATTAGGTAGGGTATTTTCTTTTAAAATATGCATGACCGATAACTTGAGACATTCTTTGCGAAAAGGAACTTAAAATTCGAAAATACTTTGAAAGAACGTTCTTTTGAAGAATTAACCTTTTCCTACCTTTAAGTATCTTTTCTCATTTTCTTTTCGAAGTGCGTACTTAAAATAAAAGAGCAATTTTCGGCATGGCTTTGGGATTTTTCTGCTAGATTGATTTTACATGGTTCTGTTTTGTGTAAAGTAAAGTTTGTATTGATGTTTAGAATAATAAATTTCAACCTTGGCGTTTTAGTTTAGAGAAAAAAAAAAAATAAATAAGTAAGTGTATCTTAGTATTTTACAAAAAGAGAAAAAAGAAAAGTAACATCCAATTTTTACAATAAAAGGCCACTGTAAAATTTTTATAGCTAGTAAAAGAAGTAGAGTTTTTGGAATTAAGAATTCTTGGGAAATGAAAAAGCTATTTATGCTTAGAAAATTACAATATAATTACAATATATTATGGACAGAATAAGCCTAACTCTAAATTACAAATTAAAGCCATCTAACATCTTTTACAAAAAAGCTATGATTTGATGTTAAAGCAGTTTCTTAATTAAATTAACTACTTAAGTTTTATTCTAATTTTATTAAAAAAGAGATTAAGATTTTTAATTAATAATTTTCATGCATTGGCTATTTTTTTAGTTGTGAGGACCGCAATAAATAAAATAATTGATATTTAATTATTTTTAAATATATTTAAGTAGCATTAATTTTTTTACTTTACTAAAAATATTGACATACTAGATAACATTTCAAAATATTTGCAATGCAAGATGAATAAAACCTTTACAACTAGCAAGATTAAAAATTAATATACTATATATTTACATTCTGTGTAAGACATTTTTTTTATAAATATACCTTCTTGATTCGAATTTTTAATATAATTTTTGTAAAAAAAATTGTTCTTTTTGTAAAAGAAAATTCTTTTAAATTGGAAGCTATATACTTTACTCATAATATCGCCCTGAAGTTAAGAAAATCTTTTTTTTTTCCTGGTAAGAATTAGTTGGTTCAATTGACCATTTTCCGATTAATAAACGAAAGAAATTATTTTTTGTCCGAATAGATATCAATAAATAAATTATAATAAATAAATACAAAACTTTTTATTGAATTAATAGCAATAACTAATTAGCCATAAATTCATTTTTTGAAACAATAAATTTTCAGTAATAACTATCTCATTTGGTCTTCAATAGACCCTTTCTTCTAATAATAAATGAAAGAAATATTTTTTATGTCCGTATAAAATCTCAATAAATAAATTATAATAAACAAATTCAATGCTTTCTTATTGAATTAATAGCAATAAATAATTAGCCATAATTTTGAAACATAAATTTTTCAAAATATATATTTAGCTTTTAACAATGTAATTGAGATAGAAATATTTCTGAAAATATATAATATTAATTTTTTTATTAGGCAACAGTTATTTAGACTTAAATAATAGCAAAGTTTTATGCAAATAATAATGTCAAAAATTTAATAACGGGAGAGTTTTAAGACTAAAACTCATTTTAAACATTCCAAAACTTATTCTCTTAAAATATTCTAGTTAACGTTTAACTTCATTTTAAAAAAAGTAGAGCTGGAATTTTTAGAAAAATAAAGAAATCATTTTTCTTTTTTTCCTCTACTTAATTGTTTCACGATTACTCAAAAGGAATGTTCGAATTTTTATTTGCTGTCATCAAAAGAACAGTTTTGGACAGTTAAAAGAACAGTTTCTTTGAAAATGATGATGTTCCTAAGTGATTGGGTAGGGTATTTTCTTTTAAGATATGCATGAGCGATAACTTGAAACATTCTTTGCGAAAAAGAATGTAAAAATTCGAAAATACTTTGAAAGAACTCTCTTTGAAGAATTAACCTTTCCGTACCTTTAAGTAAGTTTTTCTCATTTTCTTTTCAAAGTGCGCACTTAAAATAAAAGAGCAATTTTTCGGCGATGGCTTTGGGATTTTTCTGCTAGATTGATTTAACATGGTTTTGCTGTGTGCTAAGTAAAGTTTGTATCGATGTTTAGAATAATAAATTTCACCCCTTGGCGTTTTCGTTTAGAAATAAAAATAAATAATAAAATGTATCTTAGTATTTTACAAAAAGAATAAAAAAAAAGAAAAGTGATATCCTATTTCAGCAATAAAAGGCCGTTGTAAAATGTTTATAGCTAGTATTAAAGAAGTAGAGTTTTAAAACGAAGAATTCTTGTTAAATTGAAAAGATGTTTATGCTTAGAGAACTACAAATACTTGAGCTTGTAAGAAAAGATTGAATCTTTAGTTACATATTAAATCTATCCAAACATTTTTTTACAAAAAAAAACTATGATTTGATATTAAGCAGTTTTCTTAATTAAAACAAATACTTAAATAGTATTATAATTTAATTAAAAAATAGATTGATTTTTAATTACTAATATGCTTGTACTTACAGTTTTTAACCATAAGGGAAAATAATATAAATGTAAAGTAAAGTTTGTATTGATAGTTTAGAATAATAAATTTCACCCCTTGGCGTTTAGGTTAAAAGAAAAAAAATAATAAATAAGAAAGTGTATCTTAGTGTTTTACAAAAAGAAAAAAAAAAAAAAAAAAAAGAAAAGTAGCATTCTATTTCAAGAATAAAAGGCCATTGTAAAATGTTTACAACTAGTATAAAAAAGAAGTAGAGTTTTAGAATTAAGAATTCTTTCAAAATTAAAAAGATATTTATGCTAAAAAAATTACAAATATTTGAGATAGTAAAATAAGCATAAATCTAAGTTACAGATTAAACCCTCCAATCTTTTCTTATAAAAAAAGACCCTCCCTGAATTGATATTAAATGGTTTTCTTAAATAAATTAACTACTTAAGTTTTATTCTAATTTTATTAAAAAAGATATTAAGATTTTTAATGACTAATTTGCTGGTACTGATAGTTTTAGCTATGAAGAGCACAATAAAAAAAAAAAAATTGATATTTGATTGTTTTTAAATATAGTTAAAAACATTTTTATTTACTTTACAAAAATTATTACGTTAATAATGTTTCAAATATTTGCATTGTAAGATGGATAAACATTTTAAAAATTAGAAAGATTAAAAATTAAAATACCAGACATTCACATTTTATGGAAGATATTTTTTTAGATATATGGCTTTTTGATTCGAATTTTTAATGTAATTTTTGTTTTTATTTTTGTAAAAATGAAAATTCTTAAAATAGGATGCTATATACTTTACTCATGATATCGTTAAGAAACCGATTTTTTTCTCTCGTAAGAATAGTTTGGTTTTCTAAATTAAAAAACAGGTAGATTTGGGGGTGACTGTAACGGAATAAACGCCATTCCTGTCCTATTATATAACAAGCGAATTTGAGGCAATCACCACTGAGAAAATTCCCATCCCCTTTGGTGTGTAATGTAATAGCCCCTGATGTTTATCATCGTGATAACGCTGAATGTGCTACAAGTAGATATGCAGTTGAGTTGAAGTTGTGAGGGAATAAATGACCTTTTCCTGTCTACTGCAATATGACAAGCGAATATGAGGCAATAACCACTGAGAAAATTACTTCTCCCTCTTTTGGTGTCTAATGTAATACCACTGGTGTATATCGTGATAACTTTAAATACGCCACCAGTAAATTTGGTGGTGACTGTGACGGAATAAACGGCCGAAATAACTATAGATTGATTATGAACTATACCAAGTGTTATTCCATCGTGATGGGTGATAGACCACGAGCTGAGAAATGTCTGCTCCAATGAGAAGTGAGGCAAGCGGATCCCCTCTTGAAGAAATTGTCTTAAAAGTGAGGTTTTTGGTGAAGAAGGGAAAGAGTTATGTGACAAGTTGACAAGAAGTGTTGTTTTTCTTGTTGAAGTGACTGAGTAGGCCGGAGATTCTACCAAAGTGGGCTCTTGTGCTTTCGTGTATCACACCGTGTGATAATTAAAGTCTACCGCAGGACAGGCAATTAGATTCTACGTAGACTCGAGGACACTGAAAAATCTCCGACCTTGGAGTGAACTGTACTTGTGATTTAATCGTGCACTTGTGACCAAAATTTATTTTTAATTTTTCATGCCTTTTCTAATAACCCTGAGTTTTGTAACTGTATATAAAGAAAGTGCTTGCAAATAAAAATTAAAGTGTTCCCATGAACCTGAAAGTGGCCCTCTTCTTGAAACCGTTATAGGTCTGATATAAGTGGAGACATTAAAATGTTTTAAAATAATAACTAATTATATATTTATCTTTAAAATTCAACAAAAAATAAAAAGAATTAAATTAACATGTAAAAGAAACAAGACTCACTAATTAGCAAACATTATCAGTTAACGTTTTAACTTACAAAAAAAAAGGTCTTTCTAGTAAATGGTAAAAATAATTGCCTCAAATTATCCCCCTATTGAAAGTACATTTATCTTATCAAAGATCGCTTTTTTAATTCACCGTCGAACATCTAGCAAACCTCATGCAATCATCATTATGAGGTCAATGAAACGTTCAAATTAACGATATACCTTAATCAAACTTAAACACCGTTATCAGCAACAACAGAGAAATAGGACAGCCCTGGTCCTGGTGTGATAAGTTCTTTTCTCTCTGGCTCCAGAGTTTTTTAAACTGTGGAAGAAAGTAGTTCCAGTACCTTTTATTATCCTCCAGGGGACAAAACTTTGAGCAACATCTAAGGGGAAAAAGAATCAGACAATTCCCTTTGAGGCAGTGCGATAGGGAAAAGGGGGAATATCACCATTGTTAACTTTAATGAACCTTCTTTGTGAAGATGGACCCGGGGTATTGTTGGTTGGCTTTCGGCCTCGAGATAGAATGTGGTCTTGGGAAAAAAAAATGTGATTACATTACTGCAATAGATCAGGATTATTATAATTTATGTATTCATTTATAATTAAGTCTGCAGAGCTGTAATCAATTTTTATATTATTTTTAGATTTTTTTGGAAGTATTGAAGGTTATAAAATAATTGTGCTTTAAAAGTTCCCTATAATTCAAATCAACTTACGATTGCGAGCAATTATACTATTACGACACCTTCCTCAAAAAAAATAGTTCTTCAAAATATTCATATATTGAGCCAGGAAAAATAATATTAATGTGTTCGAAATAATTTAAAATAAGAATATTTGTAAAAAATAACTATTTAAAAAAAAAAAAAAAAAAAAAAAAAAAAAAAAAAAATTTAAAATATTCTGTTTATTTAAAAAAAAAAAAATAAATTATAATCCATTTATGTTATAATACATCAAAGGAGTAGAATGCTTTGCATTACATCTTTTTTTGGATAATGGTAATTCTCTAATTGAGAAATAAAAAAAAATTGTAGTGTGCAGGTTGGGCAACCTGATTGTAACTGGATGTGGTTGGGCTTAGAAATTTGAGACACGGCTTTATTGCACAGCTCAGCTTTATTGACCCCACGCACAAGTACCAAACACATACAATTAGAGACATACATTATTTAATACATTTAAAGACAAATAATTATAGATTCGTGGAAGGATTCCACTTCTAAGCCAAAACCTGATACTCGGATACGAGCAGAGTAAGCGAAATATACTTCCTGTCCGTATGAAAATCTGTAGGTCAACTGACCATTCATCAAGAACATCACAGGGGTTAGTTGTTAAAGGGTAGAATGAAGCTTGGTTACATCATTAGAATAATTTTTTAATGTTATTCTTAATTTTTATTTTCATGTAATTCTCTGTTATTTTATTTGTGTGTAAAAACCAATTTGTTTGTAATGCGAATGTTATTATTAATTTTTATAATATTAATAATAATAATAATGATAATGTAATAATGCAATAATAATAATAATGTTTTATTTAAGAGCTACAAGATTTCTTATTTACATCTTTATTCATTATGTTTCAAGACATATTATTAATATTATTAATTATAATAATTAATATTACGATAATTAAAAATAAAAAGTTAATTTTTACCTATTTGTACTTTCTTCAGTATAAATTTGATGATGCTTGAAACTTGGATATACAAGTGTAGTAAAATTCATATATACAAATAAATGACGTACCTGTAAAAAAAGACAATAATTACTTTCAATAACACATAATAAACAAGCGATTTTATTTGAATTGTTTTCAATTTAACAATATAATGCAACAATGTAAATGGTTTTGATAAAACATCCCACATTATTGCTCATACATAAAACAATCTTGCAATGTAAATAAATAAAAATAATAATTCGGGAAGGAAGACCCATTTTGCAAGGTTTATTAAAAAACATTAAAAACAAAGGAAATGAGATTTTAATTCATTCTCGGCTACGCGAAAGGGAGCGAAAAAAGAGTAGCTATTAAAATGACAACATTTATAAGATGGGCCTGAATGGTCGAGTGGCTAGCGCTCTGGCGCTCGGTACCACAGGTTTCGGGTTCGAGTCCCGACCATGCCATGGATGTTTGTGGTGGTTCGGAATCCACTTTAAGCCGTAGGTCCCGGTCTCATATGACTGTAAGAGTGTCGCGGAGCAAAAGTCAGACTTCTACCTACGGGTGCTCCATCATAACAGAAGCTGCCCCTTTCCCTCCATCCATGAGTTGATCACTCATGGGATGTCCGTCCCGCACTTCAGGACATTGAGGTTCAGTCACAAAAACATTTATAAGATTTAATTAATTGAATTTATAGATGCATTATTTCAATTTTATGATGCATTGTTTACGCCTTTATTGATGAATAAATATGTAAACCTTTCATGGCTTTAACTAGAAAATTATAAAATTAAAAATGTAATTATTCCCCCTCCTACTCACTGGTAAGAGCGACCCTTCAGAAGAAATGGTTATTAGGCCTTCAGACTCTCACCGAGGAGAAGTACAGCACAACTCCCCGCTTTTGTTGAGAAACGTTTAGTTTAAAGCCTGGCTCCAAGAGGAAATGTATTTAACGCAATACTGCGTATTAGTTGGCCTACAGACTCTCACTCGGGAGAGGAAGTAAATTTCGCGCACACTGTGCGTAGCTGAGTAACGGGTTATATGTAGTATCGGGTTATATCCTGTGTCTCAAGTATCTCAATCCAATCACACACAGTTAAAATCTGTTTGCCTAAATTGCACACTACATCTGTAATTTAATGAACTGTAACCGTGATAAAAATTATTAATCAGACTTAAATTTAAATTATGAGTAAAAGGTGGAATCAATTAAAAATTTCTCATTTAAAATAAAAAGATATTTTATACTTGTTAGATTTTACATATATTCAAATCTGATTGCCCAGACAGCACACAACAAATATTAAATACCAATACATTGCAAAAACCATTTTAAATAATAGTGTTAAAAACAATTTATTTATTTACAATAAAGTTTAAAATATATTTGGCTTACTGTACTGTCTGATTAATAAGTCTTTTAATATATACTTAGTAGCATCAGTTCATCATAACAATATTTATTCTGAAATTTTTATAGTAAAAAATATACACGAAAAAAATAGTACGCTTTACTTTTGGCTTACATAAGTTTATATACTATATTTGTATACTAATTTCAGATTTAAATCCTATTTGAGCATTTATTTTTATATAAAAAGAAATCCTAGAATTCTAGATACAAAATATTTTAGGGAAATCCGAAAGTAAAATTGAAATCGGACATCAGTAAAGAAGCCTAGAAATTCAATGTTTACTTTTTTACAAAATACTTTTATCGTTTACATATCTTCTTATAAAATCTTTACAAAATCTTAAAGTATTCGAAAAATTTCCATGTCTTTCCGAACATAACCATGGATTTTTAGGATTATCCTTTGAACCAGGACCGAATGCAGATTCTAAATTCCGAGATTACGAATAAAACCGACGGAAAGTCTACTAAAAATATTATACTTTTTATTTTAAATCAAAAAATAAAATTACTTTCCTCTAAAACTTATATACAATGTTATGAAACATTTAAGTTTAGAAACATCTTAGTATATCTTCTTCTTTTTTTCCTGGAATGAATTTATTCAGGAATATATGTTTGGGATTTATTCAAAGGAATTTTCTTTTTATAACGGAAAGCTTCGATATAATCATATTATTATCGGGAAAAAGCTGGTTTGATTTTTAAAAATTAAATTGTTCAAGATGATTTAGATATAGTTTTTAACAAGAACTACAGGAAGAAATATTTAAACTTAAGTGTAAGTGTAATACAACTAAAAATGTAAATTAAATTAATTTTCCTCGCAATTATAAAACAATACTGATTAATATTAATCCCTTGCATTATTAATTTTATTTCTTATAGTTTTTAGAGGGGGCTGATTGGCCGAGTGGCTAGATCTCTGGCGCTCGGTACCACAAGTTTCGATTTCGAGTCCTGGCGGTGCCTTGGATGTTTGTAGTGGTTCGAATTCACTTTTAAACCGTAGGTCCCGGTCTAATAGGATGGTAGAGCGGCGGGGGCATTGTTACTCTGCGTCCGTGACTTATCCTCAAGTTACACGCGCCCCCTGGGTAATGCAAAGTGAGTAACGTCTGTGCAGCGCTTGCCTTAAGGCATCCAAGACCAAGCTAAGTGTTTGCCAGCTGCATTAGAAAGAAAAAAATATTTAGTCGTAGGTGAAAGCATAATATAACTAAAATTATCAAATTAATTTAAGACAAAAATGAAATTTTTAATTAATTGACATTTTTAATAAATTATATTAAAATTAAAATAAAATAAAATAAAAATGATAATTAAATTACATATAAAATTAAAATTAAATGACATGTTTCTTCCAATTATAAAAGATGTTGGTGAATATTAATCTCTTGCATTATTAGAGTATTTGTTTCGTGTAGTTGTTAAATGCATTATATTAAAATAATTTATTTTTAAATCAAAATAATTTGAGAATGTTCTTAGAATAAAAAATCATTCAAAATTCCAATGCATTTTGTTTTTATGATAAAATGAAGTTTAATTAATATTAATATCAATTTTATTTCTTATTGTGTTAAACGTAAGTGAAAGTATCATATAACTGAAACGCAAATTGAATGAAATATTTCTTGCAATTATGAAATGATATTGATTAATATTTATCCCTTGCATTATAAGAATATTTTATTTTTTATAGCTGTCAAATATATCACATTAAAATAATTTATTTTTAAATCAAAATAATTCGAGAACTTTCTTTGATTAAAAATCATTCGAAAAAATCCAATACTTTTTTCCTTTATCATAAAATGAATATTTCTAGTTCATTTGATGGAAATGATTCGATTTTATCTTCAATAAAAGAATAATCTTAACCAAACAATTTCATTGAAAACGAAATAATACGAAGTTGTTTACTAAATAAAAAAGAAAGAAATTGAGAGAGAAAAAAAGAGTTTTTAATTTCTTTTGACATTCATTGTAGAACATTTTGAAAAACAGAACCATCAAGAATCTTTCATCAGAACTGTAAGCTTGAACCAATAATGATGTTCAATGCAGAGTTAGTGTTCCAACTCATACTACAAAGCGACGGTATTCTTAAAAGTAAATACGATATACTTTATTGGAAAAACGTTTTTGTTCGTTTGAATATTGGACATGAAAATCAATATGACTAGAATTTCGAAAGAGCAAAATAAATGGTAAACATTGAATGGAGAATAGGTTATTTGTCAGAACAGTTATTGCTTTAGGAAATGAGTTCATAAAGGAAAGTGCAGATTTCGCCTGCCCTTAACTGAAAGTCGTTCGGCCGAGTTTTTTTTGCTGTAGTGGTTATTGAAAATATTACATCACTTGCAGACGATAAAAATGGTTTTACTGTTTATATTCTTTAAAGATAAAAACGAACATTTATGTTTAATAATATTCTTTTTTCGAATATTTCCATCAGATAAAGAATGCTTTATATTGAAACTCAATATTGAAAATTTAATGTCATCATTTTATATTTTAGTTTTGCAATCGACTATAATAGAATGTGATATATTATTTTCATTATTTGATTCAAATAAAAAAGCAAAAAGGTGAACTCAGATAATTGATACACAGATAGAAGATAAAGAATGTATACAAACTGTTAATTTTTTTTTTTTTTTTTTTTGGCTTTTAAGAATTCAGAGATATGGGGTTGTATTTTTATGATAAATGATTTAATGATAAATGTCTTAAAATATTGTTGGTTTTTTTATCATTATTGGGGACAATCTTTGATTTAATCCAATAAAGGGATTTAATTTATTACAATTGTAGCTATAACTGGTTATTTAAACTATTATTATTTCAAATATTTGAGAAACTAAAAAGAATATTTTTTGAGATTTTAACTACTATTTTTTCAATTATTTGAGAAATTAAAACGATTTAATCCTTCATCCTAAAAGTAAATTAAATGATACTTTTATTGTAATTATGAAACGATATTGATTCATATTAATATCTTACATTAGTAGAGTATTTTATTTCTTATGGTTGTCAAATGCATCATATTAAAATAATTGATTTTTAAATCAAAATAATTCGAGAACGTCCTTTGATTAAAAATCATTCGAAAATTCCAATACTTTTTTACTTTTATGATAAAATGAATATTTCTATTTCATTTGATGGAAACGATTCGATTTTTATTTTCAATCAAGAATAATCTTAACAAAACAATTTCATTGAAAACGAAATAACACGAAGTTGTTTACTAAGTAAAAAAAAAAAAAGAAAACAAAATTCAGAGTGAAAAGAAAGTTTTTTAATTTTTTTTGACATTTATAGTACAGCTTTTTGAAAACAGAACCATCAAAAATCTTTCATCAAAAGTGTAAGCCGGAACCAATAATGAAGTTCAATGCAGAGTTAGTGTTCCAACACATACTACAAAGGAAAGTACAAAGCGACGGTATTCTTAAAAGTAAATACGATATACTTTATTGGAAAAACGTTTCTGTTCGTTTGAATATTGGACATAAAAATCAATACGACTAGAATTTCGAAAGAGCAAAATAAATGGTAAACATTGAATGGAGAATAGGTTATTTGTCAGAACAGTTATTGCTTTCGGATATGAGTTTATAAAGGAAAGTGCAGATTTCGCCTTGCTTTAAACTGAAAGGAGTTCGGCCGAGTTTTGCTGTAGTGGTAATTGAAAATATTACGTCACTTGCAGACGATAAAAATGGTTTTACTGTTTATGTTCTTTAAAGATAAAAACGGACATATATGCTCGATACTATTTTTTTTTCGAATATTTCCATCAGATAAAGACTGCTTTATAATTGAAACTGAATATTGAAAATTTCATGTCATCATTTTATATTTTAGTTTTGCAGTCGACTCATCGGAATATGATATATTATTTTTCTTTTATTTCATTCGAATAAATAGGAAAAATGGTAAACTCAGATAATTGCTACAAATAGATAAAAACATATAGAAACAGTATTAATTTTGATTTTTGTTTTGAAAGAATCCGCAAGATATGTAGTTAATGTTTTGTGATAAATGATTTAATGATAAATGTCTGAAATATTGTTGGTCTTTATCATTATCGGTGGAAATCTTATATTTAATTGATCAAAGGGATTTAATTTATTACAATTGTAGTTATATCTTGTTATTTCAACACTTATTATTTTAAATATTTGAGAAATTAAAATAATATTTTTGAAGGAGTTATTTCATCTAATATTATTTCAAATATTTGAGAAATTAAAACGATTTAATCTATTAAAAGGATTTAATTTATTAGAATTGTAACTATAGCTACTTGTTTCAACAATAATTATTTCAAATATTTGAAAAATTAAAAACGATTTAATCTATTAAAATGATATAATTTATTACAATTGTAGTTATATGTAGTTATTTCGACTCTTATCATTTTAAATATTTCAGAAACTAAAAACAATATTTTTAAAGGAGTTATTTCAACTATTATTATTTCAAATATTTGAGAAATTAAAACGATTTAATTCATTAAAGAGATTTAATTTATTACAATTTGAGATACAGCTAGTTATTTCAACTATTATTAGTTCAAATATTTGACAAAATTAAAAACGATATAATTCATTAAAGGGATGTAATTTATTACAATTGTAGCTATAGCTAGTTATTATAACTATTATTATTTCGAATATTTGAGGAATTAAAAATATTTTTTTTTAAAACATTTTTGTTGAAATGGGCAAATAATTAAAAATGTTATTTTACTTTAATATTTTCTTTGACAACAATTTGACGTTTTTAAATCAGAGTTGGGAAAGCAAATGATTCAATATTTATTACTTAAGATTAATATATTATAATATTTAAAACAAAGCAAATAAAATTAGCATTTTCAACATAGCTCATTTTCCACATTTAGCAGACTCGAAGCAAAATAAATACATAAATAGAATAAAGTTTTTTACAAATATTTACATGCGACATATTTGTTTTAACTAAAAAAAAAAAAAAAATATTTTCCTATTTTGAAAAGCACTTAACAAAATGAAAATTTACGGCAATATAAATATTTGAGTACATTCTACAAGAGAGAACAGGTTTCAGTTGCTTAATTGCATGATTTATAATCGAAGCCAGTTTTATTATTTATGCTTGTTAACTTTTAAAAATGCATAAATGATTTACATAAACCGTTTTTGATTTATTACATCACGACATAATAAATAATGTTTAACAAAATAAACCTAAATGGTTTAACTTGAAGCTGATTAATTTCATAAAATATTAATTAAACTGTTAATCATGAAGAAATATTATTAAAAGATTTGCTCTTTTAATAAAAATTTGTGCAATTAAAAAATATTATTTTACTAAGTGAATTAAAATTTTTAATGATTAACTAATTAGTTGTTCTAATGCAGCTAGCAATATAGAGACAGTTAATCCTTATGCCATAAGCAAGGGTTGCACCGCTGTTATTCATTTAGCACTACCCAAGGGGCACGTGTGACTTGAAGATATGGTACAGATGCCAGTAACATTTTCCCCAGAACGCTTTACGATCACATTAGGCCGGGACCTACGGTTTAATGAGGATTCTGAACCACTACAAACAGCCATGACACTGCCGGGACTTGAACCCGGAACCTGTGGTACAATGTGCTAGCGCGGTAGCCACCTCGGCCCCCATTTAACGTATTTAAAAGACCAAAAAAAAATAATTTAAACTTTTATTATTTATTGTGTCTGTTAACTTATTATTATTTATTTGATTCAACGATTTTTTTATTATAATAAAATAAAATAATAATGAAATTATATATTAATATTATTAAATAATAACATATTATATCATAAAAATTACATATTATTTGTGACACTTAAATCAATTTAAGAAAATCGTCCATTCACAAAAGTTTTTTTCCAGTCGAAGAACTATGTTGTCAAATTAAATGCAAATTTTTAAATGTCTTTCCAAAAAAATGATTCATATATCTTGTTTAACTGTCAATGTCTCTCGCTTTAAGTGAAAAGAAAATGATTTATCTGTTTTGTAATTCAATTGCCTGTCATTCGAGAAAATCTTTGATGTATGATGTTTCTTTACTGTTAAAAACAGGGTGTCAATGATACCAGAGAAATTTAAGATTAGGATGGATTGGACCGTACAGTGACAGGAAAAAAAGTTTTAAACAATGCCTTTAAAAAAAAAGCATTTTCTCTTGTTTCTTTGAATTGTTCTTTCATGTGTTAATAACTGTAAATAGTAATAAGTTGAAATATTTTAAACTTATAGACATACTGTTTATTTTTAGAAGTAATTATTGTTATTCAATTTTTGTTTTTTAATTTCAGAATTATGTTTATTATAAGTTTATATTATAATTTAAAGCATATATTTAAAATAATATATATATTTATACTTTCAAATATAATTCTATGTTTTTTCAATTTTTTCAATAATAATTCAATTAAATTTCAATTTTTTATCCCTTTCAAACTCTATATTTCTTTCATATTACATATATTTATAGATATGATGATCAATTTCCAAGGTGCTAAATAATAAATTTTTAAACAATTATTGGATATTTTTTAAAAATTATTGTTTGTGTTTATGAAATTTTCGAATATTTTTTAAACATTTTTGTCATTAAAATTTACGAATATTTTTAAACATTTTTGCCATTCAAATTTAATAATTATTTATTACTATAATTTTAATCTACTAATCTATTTCAGTTTTGTCATTTAGTTAATTTTTTTCTAATTTTTATCCTTTCAAACCATACATTTCTTTTTTTGCAATACATACTTTTATTTATATGATAATTAATTTCCAATGTGTTAAGTGATAGTGAAAATTTACAAATATTTTTAACAATTATTGTTTGTGTTTACGAAATTTATGAATATTTTTAACAATTTATGTCTTTAAAATTTAATCTACACTGTATTTTTTTCTATTTTCATTTTTTAATTTTATCTCGTTCAAGTCTCTTCAGATTTAGATTTATAATAATGCTTTTTAAATGAATATATTACAAAATACTTCATTAAATATTTTCTAAATGAAATATTTTTTTAACCTTTTATTTTTTTGAAGAAAAAGTAAAGTAAAAAAATAAAGGTAAAATTTAAAGGTCTAATATTAGTCAAGGAAATTTAAATTGTATAAATAATTTAATTAATAATTTAGAATTACATAAAAATAATTTAAGATAAAACCTAAAAACAAGAAAAGTCTTCATTTTCTTTTAGATTACATCACTCGTAACTTTTTGTGTATTCTTTTTAAAAGATTGAAAAACAAATTTTTATTTAAAGTTTATATAATGTAATTCCCATTTTATTTATTTATTTTTGCTTGAAAAAAAATTGAGGCTGATTAAAAAAAACAACTTTATACAAAACTGAATTGCGTTCCAATAAAAAGAAGATTCCTTTCCAATTTCGTTGATTTAATTTAAACTGTAAAAAAAATATAAAATTTAGCTTTTCTATCAAAAAATATCAATAAGATAAAATATCCTTTTGAAATTCCTTAATCTTATTTTATATTCTTGTTACTTTTTTACATATATTTTAATTATTACTTCCTTAGGTGTTAACAGTTTGCATAAAGATTATATTTTACAACTATTCTTAATTTCTTTTCATTATAAAATAACAGACTTACTGTAGCTCACGTTGTGAATAAATATGTAAATAAAAATAAAATTTTACTATTTTAATGATCTTGCATAAGTATGATTTATTTAAATAACCATCATGATTTATATATTTTGTTTTCAAAACATGACGTCTCGCATATATCTGATAATATTTAAAATGATTATAATTAATTATAATGTAATTTAAAATTGTATTCTATGTACATTATAATAAAAAAATATTTTTGATACTAATATAAAATTATTTCATCTTTTGCACGTGCAAAAGACTTTGAATCGAAATTAGTGATTAATTTCTGTTAATAATAAAATAAAGGAATTTATTGAAAACATTTTTTTAAATTATATATTAATTATTGGTTTTAATAGTTTGTCTTCTGAAAAGAGTTTAATTAATCTCAAAAAAATAACAAAAAAATAATTTTTCCTGAATATTAGACTCAGTTAGAGACCCAAAATTTAAGATAAAGTTAATTCAGAAACAATATTAACTAATATTGAATACAGCAAAAAATAGCACTCACATTAGCCTTTCGTAATAAAAAAAGATCTGGTAATTGAAAAAAAAAAAAATCTAAAAGTACTATGATGCAACGTATACTTAAAATCAATAGAAACTATTATTCTATAGGTTCAAATTTTGTTTTATGAGTAATGTTTTTTATGAAAGCAGACATTTAATTAAACCGAATTTAATTATTTCTTTTTACGAAACTATAGCCATCTGTTCCTAAAGTCAATAATTGAATTATCTTCAAACTTTCAGGAATTCGTTAATTAATTCAGAGGCATTACAGAAGTTTGGTTTGGTTTGGTTCGGTTTGACGCTCTACGGTCATCTTGTGCACACGAGGGCTAAATGACCGGTTAAAGTGGATTCCGAACCATTACAAGCATTCATGATACTGGCCGGGATTCGAACCGAAATACATGACAGAGAGAAAATTGATTGCAGCAAATAAATGGTGCTAAGAAAAAAGCACTGAAACTATCATTTCATAAATGTTGCTTCTTATGCTTCTTATTGCACTTGGTAGACAGCAAAACCTAGACAAAGTTCAAGAACCCACGTGGTCTCATAGAAGGAAGGAAAGGGGGGGGCAGCTTTTGTTGGGATGGTGATGGAACATCTGACTTTATCATTTTAAGGGGTAGGGCTGTCAGCCTTACAGTATAAATCGACCTTGGCTTAAAGTAGATTCGAATCACTACAAACATCCATGGCATCGCCGTGACTCGAACCCGAAACCTGTGGCACCGAGGGTGAGAGCGCTAGTCACTCGGCCATCAGGTCCCTATTTCATACCTAAATCAACCTAATTAGCATCGGTACATGCATCAATATCAAAATTTTTTTCTTTGATTGTAATTTAAATATAAAAGTTCTGTTTAGTGATTGAAAATTTATTTAATTTTAAATAGAACGAAAATATGTATGACAAATTACAAATAAATCATGTTTGTTTTTGTTTTAATAATGTAAAGACAATTCAACTCATCATAATAATAAAAAGACATGAATCATCTCATCTTATTAATAAAAAAGACATGAATCATCTCATCATAATAATGAAAAAAACATAAATCATCTAGTAATGAAAATGATGAATAAGATCAAAATAATGAAAAAGACATCTCATCTCATAATGGAAAAGACATGAATCATATAATAATGGAAAAGACATGAATCATCTCATCATAATCATGAAAAATGAATCACAATAATAAAAATACATGAATCATCCCATCATAAATGAAAAAGAAATGATCATCATAATAATGAAAAAAAAAGACTATCATCTCATCATAATAAGGAAAAAGACAGGAATCATTCACCACAATAATGAAAATCATGAATCATAATAATGAAAAATACATGAATCATCTCATCAAAATGATGAAAAAGAATATGAATCATCTCATAATAATAATGAAAAAGACATGAATTTATAAATAATTTCAATTCAAACCTGAAAAGTATGATGGTTATTTCGTTGGCGTTTTTATCTTGGTAAGTTCAAATAGCAAATAAGGCAAATCGATGATTCATGAGTTATCTTTGTTACGTTAGACATGAGAACAGTAATAAGTAATTATCTCAATATAAAAATGAGGACATATTCTCTTTTCCCTTAAGTGTCGTCTTAGTTGGTGTTTGTTTTAGATTAGAAGGAACTATTGCTGACTCACCAATTTGGTGTCCCACTGATAAGTGTTCAGTAAACTTTCAAGAAATGACTTCAATTCCTAGATTCAAGAAGACATATTTTAAGTTGTCATAATTAAAGAAGCAAGTAAACATACAGAACAATTTAGCAGACGATCCTCAACGAATTTGAACAACTTACATTAACGCGGAATATAAAAATAAATAACAGCAACTTTACAGCATTTTAAAACACCGCCACCGAACATTCGAAAAGATCCAAGTACTTATTCTTCCCGCCGAAATGAGGTACTTATCATTCATTGAGCTCTCAGCCAATGTTGATTTTCTCCTCGATATTGACTTCTGCAGTGACTTTCTATCCATTTTTGTACCTAACGACCACTTAAAGAAGCAACCGACGACCATCTTGAATCACCGCTCCATTCAAATAAAATGCAAACTTACGAGTGTTTGTCGAATATTCTTCGAACGCTTTGTTAGGCTTATCAGAATACCTTGAGGCAAAATGGCGCACGCCACGCAATTTTCGTTCGAATTTTACATGACAAAAGGTTTCGCTTCATGCACAGTATCAGGTTTTAAAGATCAAGAAATTTGATAACGATACACCACGTTAAGAAAATTTTCACACAAATGTAGATTGGATGTATCTTGTTATAAAGAAACTTTCATTTTATAACGATAAGAAGTTATTATCATCTTATCTGTAAAAGTGTTCATCGTGATGACATTTTTTATAGACAGTTTAGTTTTTTTTTTTCTTCTTGAACAAAAAGTTAATCTTCAGGGGAAATTTTGGAAGTAAACTATTTATTTAAAAGATTATTTTCATTTGCTAATAAATGATGATGATTATATGAAATGAATGTAAATGGTTTCTAATTTATTTATTTTAATACTTTTTATGATATAAAATAACATGAATTTGAAATAAAGAAGAAAATATTAAGCAGAATGATCTGCCATTTAATATAATATTTAGATAACTTTCAACAAAATGATAATTTTTTGTATTTTATTCAGCTATCATTATTTTATCAGTAAACAAAAAATGACTCTTTTATTTATACAAAATATACCATAAAAAGGTGTTAAACAAGTTGTTTAGATAATCAGTATAACCCAAAATAAAATTATAAAAATCCAAAATGGATAACTTATAAAAACCCAGAAGACATCAATTTTTTACATCCTGAGTATAGTCTTATCATGAAATACCCCTCTCAAGATATTATAAACCATGCTATTTCAGCTCGTTAGATGGATCCAAGTCAAAAACACATCCAACGACGTATTCCGATAACATATACTGATGTTAAATATTAAAAAGAATTTTGTATATTTTGTTGCTTTCCTCTAAGCTCTCTCTTTTAAGACGAGAGACCTTATAGGAAAGGAAGAGAAGAAGAAGAGAGCTAAGAGAAGAAGCAACTTTCATCCACCTCCGAAATTATCCAAGACCTAAAATAGTGCTGTTGGGGATTATGCACAACTTCAACCATAACTATTATTTTGTGGTTATTGTATTATATATTCATACCAAATTTGTTATGGTACACATGAGTGATTGCCAGTGCCGAAAATTCTAAAACAGAGCTTATCATGTCGAACAAAGGTTAATAGGTTAATAAGGGGTATAGTCCTGTCTCACAGATATGCAGTTTTAACAGCATGCTTGAGTAGCTGGAGAAGTTGTGCATAACCCTCCAGTCTGATTGATATAAATAAAATAAATGATATATAAATGGAAAATTTTAGCATTTCTCTGGCTTTATAATATGTAATTATATAATTTACTCTCTATAATTTATAAAGTTTTATACGTATCTCTACCTTTGCGCTTATTACGTTCCTTTATTATTTATATTTATTAAATAAACTGAGATTGTATTAATTAGCTGGCCACATAGTAACAAATAAATGAGTTGAACCATTTGTCTTCTCGGGTGGATAAATGAATTGCTCCCATAATCCAAATTTGAGAAGGGGAAACATTTACCCTAAGTGCTGTGTTTAAGCAGGTACAATAATGAATGCACTATTCACCACATTCCTCGAGTAGGTCTCTCTCCTGCCCTTCCTAATTAATTCGAGGGAGATAAGTTATATTTCAGTAAGGAATTTCGCTTCTGTGGCTGCGAAATTTTGTGGAAAATCTCAAGTAAACGCAGGTTGCACTCAACAGCATAAAGGGTGATGCTGGTTTCTCCATGTGGTCAACACTAGATAACTGGAATTCAGTACTTCAGTTAATTTAATGCTAGCAGAAGCTAATTGTAGTGAGTCTGGCTGTGAAGAAGGGGAAGCAAATGAATTTCACCACCTTTATCACTTTATATTATAAAGAGGGAATTGAGCTTGTAGTTCATCAAATCCTATTCATCTACATATTTCTAACTGCTGATTCAAGTATGGTCAATCTAAACAACTCTGAGACTTCCAATTATCTATATCAGTAACAACTGATGAACGCGAGTGTCAAAGAAAGGACATTGCCTTTTGGGAGGACTTTTGAAGTAATCCATTTATTATTATGGAAATGCCTTGGGAGCTACAAGTCACTAGCAAGTAGACCATGCTGTTAAATGAATGTTTGAATCGCTTATTGTCCTATTATGATAAAGCTGATTGTATCGACATTTGGTGTTGTTACGAATTTTCTTAAAATGCGATATACAAATGAAGATTTATTATTACATTATAAAATGTTAAGCAATATAGAGAATTTATGATCAAATGAAAATGAATGCATGTTGACAGTTTTTTTTTATAAAACATCATGTTCTACTTATTTGTGCCACGAACAGTTGACATAGCCTTCTGGGAGGATTTTTAAAGGTAGCTCTCTCACATTTGCGTGATGTGTGGAAAAAGCTTGACAGCTACCACCAGTCAACTTAACTACCAATATCAAGCTCACTCTATGCCCAACAGTCATATTAAACTGAGACTTAGAGTTTAAAGTGGATTCCGAACCAATACAAACATCCATGGCATCGCCAGGACACAAACCGTAAATCTGGGGCACCAAGCGCCAGAGCGCTAGTCACTCGGTCAACACCTTCAGTGTCTAGTATAAATAAACAAAAATGAAACAAATGAAAGAAACAAATAAAAATACATTAAATTAAAATAAAAAAATAAACAATAGAAAAAAATCAATAATTTTACTGTAGTTGCTCAACGCCAAGCAATGTCTGATACTAATAATAAAAATAAGATTAATATTAGTATACAAAATATATCATTCAACCAAAAACTGACCACTTTTCTACGAAGCGAGACATTTGATCCCAAAATGATTATCCTACATATGAAATGCAGGAACAGTCCTCAATGCTACAAAGTATCGGCAGCGTCTGCCCAAATGGTGGCAAAATCTTCCTGCTTCCGAAATCTCAATGGCGGGAAATACAATTAACCAAATATTCGATCAACGGTTCAGAAGATTTGTCAGCGCAAATTCGAGATGTCGCATCATTAATTATGCCCTTCCGACAGGAAGGCCCAGTCGCGAGATTTACATTTGACAAATGACACAGTCTTGCCACTTTCCTACCGGAATGATCGATCTTTCGGGGTGGTAGAAGGACACAGGACACTCCTGGGACATTCGTCATAGAGTAATCTGTAATTCGGTGTTATAGGACACGGAATAACTGATGCCCGGTTTTCCATCTAATTAGCAGCAGTTCGCAGAGAGTCCGTATCTGAAAACGAGATCGCATTTAGGATCAGAGTCAGTCTAATGAATCCTTTTGGCGATAGACTGCTCGGTCCATTTAGATGCCACATTGCTCAATGCTGGACTTCCGGATAACACATTTTGAGTTATCATTTATAGATATGAGTGAAGTTAGTGGATGAACTTTAGTCTGGATTCTAAATTAAGTCGGATTAAAATTTGGATCGGGTTATTTGATGGGAGCGAATATGATGACTTTAGATTTAATGGATGATAAATTGAAGGGAAGATTTACGGAACCATTAAACATGAAATAATCAAGTGAAATATTAACAGGTGAAACTTATTTAAACCGTTTGGTTAACGTCTTCAAATAAGATATATTCTAATGCATTCCCGATTAACTAAATTAATTTCGTAGAACATTAATCTCCATTCCTTAAATGGGCCGCATGGCCTCATGGTACATGGCAAAATCGTATCACTGGCTCTCAGTTATGTATTTACCTTGTCCTCATACCGAAGAAGTGCTTTACAATTTTTTAATGTTCAAAAGTCATAGGACGACTAGAGTCACACAAAACACAGTTTGGTGAATCCATCAGACCTATTTGAGAATAGGTCTGATGGATTTAGAGATGGTCACGTAAACAGTCATGACCTGTCAAACGTCTAAATAGCGCCACAGCTGTCTTTCTTGGAAAACTGGAAATAACTATTTTCTCCCGCCAGAATTCTGCATCTCTTATCTATGGCGCGTTGAATCCTATCTTGTTTAAGAATTTCTTGAGAGTCAAGTTAATTTAGTCGTATTAAATGAAAGCTGTCGATTAATGCGCAGTTTTATGAAAGTTCCTGTTTTTATCCAATATATCTGCTTCTTCGTTGTCTATAATTCTACAGGGGGATGGAGTTCATCAGAAAGAAATTCTGTGTGCCAGTATCTTATGTTAAGACGAACATTTTGATTATTCAAATGGTTTGAAGTGCGCATCTAGCGCAATAAAAGAAGTTTAATTTATTTTGAGAGCTTCTTTAAGAAGGTTTCTAGGATTAACTAATTCCCTTGTACTACAGTTCTTGGTGAACAAAGGCCGTGCACCTACTACCAGATTTCGAGACAGGAGAGGTTTTCGTTTTACATGGTAGAGTTCGTCAGTCCTATGATAAATTGTCATATTAGACCGAGACCTAAGGCTTAAAGTGAATTCAGAACCTTTAGAAACATCTATGGCACCGCCGTAACACGAGCTCGAAGCCAGGGGCACAGAGGGCCAGTCACTCGTCTATGTAGCCCAGTGCCTAGTGTAATTAAACAAAATAAAGAAATTAAAGAAATAAATAAAAACTATAAAGAAAATAAAAGAAATAAATAAAAACTATAAAAGAAAATAAAAGAAATAAACAATAGAAAAATCCATAATTTTACTGCAGCTGTACAACGTCGAGCAATGTCTGTATTGATACGATTAATTAATTGTATAAATACGATTAATATTAGTACAAAAATACACCATTCAACCAAAAGCCAACATTCTACGAAGCTACGAGAGATTTAATTACAGAATGATTACCCTACATATGAAACGCAGGCTAGCAACAAACTGTATTCAATACTACAAAGTATCGGCAGCGTCTTCCACCAAATGATGGCAAAATCTTCCTGCTTCCGAAATCTCAATGGCGTGAAATACAATCAACCAAATATCAAATCAACGGCTCGGAAGATTTGTCAGCCCAAATTCGAGATGTCGCATCATTAATTATGCCCCTCCGACAGGAAGGACCCGTCGCGAAATTTACATTTGACAAATGGCGCACTCTTGTCACTTTGCCACCGGAATGATCGATCTTCGGAGTGATCGAAGGACACAGGACACTTCTGGGACATTCGTCATGGAGTAATCTGTAATTCGGAGTTATAGGACACGGAATAACTGATGCCCGGTTTTCCATCTAATTAACAGCAGTTCGCAAAGGATTTGACGAAGTTGGTCCGTATCTGAAAACGAGATCGCATTTAGGATTTGAGTCAGTTTAATGAATCCTTTTGGCGATAAACTTCTCTGTCCATTTAGATGCCACATTGCTCAATGCTAGACTTCCGAATAACACAATTTGAGTTCACATTTATAGATATAAGGGAAGTTAGGGGATGAACTTTTGTCAGGATTTAAAATTAAGTGGGATTAAAATTTGGATCGGTTTATTTGACGGTAGCGAATATGCTGACTTTAGATTTAATGGAGGATAAGTTGAAGAGGAAGATTTACGGAACCATTAAATAATCAAGTGAAATATTAACAGGTGAAACTAATTTAACTGTAATTCGGTTTGGTTTATCGCTCTAGGGTTATCTAGGACACAAGAGGGCTAATTAGACCAATATCTACAGTTTAAAGTGGATTTCGAACCACTACAAACATTTATGGCACGGCCGTGACTAGAACCCGAAATATGTGGCATCCAGCGCCAGAGCGGTCCTGACGATGGCATGGATGTTTGTGAGGGGTTCGGAAGGCAACTTCAACTACTACTACACCACATCACATCACTGTGCCTAGAGCTGAGTTGCCCCTATACAGTTTGGGAATGCTCTAGATTCCGATCTAATTAGCCCAAACTGTACAGAAAATGACCATAGAGCTAGAAAACGAACCAATCCAGAAACTTAGTCACTCGGCCATCAGGCTGAGTGTCTAGCATAATTATATATATTATAGAAACAAATAATAAAACAAGAAAAGAAAAGAAATAAACTTTAATCTTTAAAATCTTTAATTTAAAATCTTAATTTTAAATCTTTAAATCTTTAAAATCTTTAATTTTAATGAAGCTGTATAACACCGAGAAATATCTGTTACTAACAGTATGAATAAGAATAATAATAGCATACAAAATACACTACTCAACAACAAAATAACAGACATCGAGCGAGACATCGACATCGAAGCGAGACATCTGATCCCAAAATGATTATCCCACATACGAAATGCAGGCTAGCGACAAACAGTGTTCAATGCTACAAAGTATCGGCAGCGTCTTCCACCAAATGGTGGCAAAATCTTCCCCGCTTCCGAAATCTCAATGGCGTGAAATACAATTAACCAAATATCCGATCAACGGCTCGGAAGATTTGTTAGCGCAAATTCGAGATGTCGCATCATTAATTATGCCCCTCCGACAGGAAGGACCAGTCGCGAGATTTACATTTGACAAATGGCACAGTCTTGCCACTTTCCTACCGGAATGATCGATCTTTCGGGGCGATGAAAGGACACAGAACACTTCTGGGACATTCGTCATAGAGTAATCTGTAATTCGGAGTTATAGAACACGGAATAACTGATGCCCGGTTTTCCATCTAATTAAGAGCAGTTCAGAGAGGGGTTGACGGAGTTGGTCCGTATCTGAAAACGAGATCGCATTCAGGATCTGAGTCAATCTAATGAATCCTTTCGGCGATAAACTTCTCTGTCCGTTTAGATGCCACATTGATCAATGCTTCACCTTCGAATAACCCATTTTGAGTTATCATTTATAGATATGAGTGAAGTTAGTGGATGAACTTTAGTCTGGATTCTAAATTAAGTCGGATTAAAATTGGGATCGGGTTATTTGATGGGAGCGAATATGATGACTTTAGATTTAATGGATGATAAGTTAAAGGGGTAAGATTTACGGAACCATTAAATAATCAAGTGAAATATTAACAGGTGAAACTGATTTTAACCGTTTGGTTAATTCCTTCAAGTAGGATATAATTTAATGCAATTCCGATTTTCGAAATTAATTTCGTAAAACATTAATCTCCATTGATTAGAGAAGTTGCATTTCCCATCATGACCTAATCATATTGTGCGCATTTAGCGTACAGGAGATCTAAGTTTCGAACCTGCTAGGTGTGTGTTGAAATTTCTTTCAAAGATGTCGAATCTCGATAATATTTGTAAATAGCTAGCGCTCATGAACCAGCTACCTATTAGGGATTTTTCGAAATTTTTCTGACATGTAATATGTCGATACCTAATAGTTACTCCTTGGAGCCTGACAGCCGTGTGGGTAGCGTTTTGACGCTCCGTACCGCAGGTTTCAGGTTTGAATCCCGGCGGTACCATGGATGTTTGTAGTGGCTCGGAATCCACTTTTAAGCTGTATTTCCTGGTCTCATATGACCGTAGCTCTTCACAGAGCCTAAACATACTTCTGACCCACATCATTCCCACACTGTAAAGGGGAACTTAGTTCTAGGCACAGTAATGTGATGTAGTAGTAGTATATTTACTGCTTAAATTATTCGTGGTCTAGTGGCAAACTGGCTTCAGGTTTGAATCCCGGCTGTGGCATAGATGTTTGTGAGTGGTTCGTAATCCACGTTAAACTGTAGTTACCGGTCTAATTACCCTAAAGTGTGCTCAAAATGACCGTAGAGCGACAAATCAATTTCACAAATTAAGTAAAGGCCTACAGCGCAAGATTCTTTAGGAACTATTTCGATTATTCAGAAGAATGCGAAGTGCTCTTCTAACGCAATAAAAGAAGTTTAATTCATTTTGAAAGCTTCTTTAAAAGAGTTTCTAGTATAATTAAACAAAAAGAAATTAAAAAAACAATGAAAGAAGAAACGAAAATAAAAGAAGCAAACTGCAGTGAAAAAAATCTATAATTTTACTGAATTATTATATTTATACCATTAGCAATTTTTTGGTACCAATGGTACAAATACGAATAATATTAGTATACAAAATACACCATTCAACCAAAAACCAACATTCTACGAAGCTACGAGAGATTTAATTACAGAATGATTACCCTACATATGAAACGCAGGCTAGCAACAAACTGTATTCAATACTACAAAGTATCGGCAGCGTCTTCCACCAAATGGTGGCAAAATCTTCCTGCTTCCGAAATCTCAATGGCGTGAAATACAATCAACCAAATATCCGATCAACGGCCCGGAAGATTTGTCAGCGCAAATTCGAGATGTCGCATCATTAATTATGCCCCTCCGACAGGAAGGAGCTGTCGCGAGATTTACATTTGACAAATGGCCCACTCTTGCCACTTTCTCACCAGAATGAACGATCTTCGGGGTGATGGAAGGACCAGGACACTTCTGGGACATTCGTCATAGAGTAATTTGTAATTCGGAGTTATAGGACACGGAATAACTGATGCCCGGTTTTCCATCTAATTAACAGCAGTTCGCAGAAGGTCTGTATCTGAAAACGAGATCGCATTCAGGATCTGAGTCAGTCTAATGAATCCTTTTGGCGATAAACTCCTCGGTCCATTTAGATGCCACATTGCTCAATGCTGGACTTCCGGATAACACATTTTGAGTTATCATTTATAGATATGAGTGAAGTTAGTGGATGAACTTTTGTCAGGATTCTAAATTAAGTCGGATTAAAATGTGGATCGGGTTATTGGATGGTAGCGAATATGCTGACTTTAGATTTAATGGATGATAAGTTGTATGGGAAGATTTAGTGAACCATTGAATGATCAAGTGACATATTAACAGGTGAAACTAATTTAAACCGCTTGGTTAATTCCTTTTACTAGGATATATTCTAATGCATTACCGATCTTCTAATTTAATTTCGTAGGACATTAATCTCCATTGTTTAAAAAGAGGCTGCATTGTACATCATACCCTAATCGCATTTTGAAGCCTAATCGTATTGTGTGCATCTAGGGTACAGGAGAGCCAAGGTTCGAATCCGCTAGGTTTGTGTTAAAAGTTCTTTCAAAGAAGTCGAATCTTGATGGTGAACATATAAGGTCTTATAATAGAACAATTAGACCTTAGCCTGATGGGCGTAATTCGGCTATCAACGTAATAGAATCTGCTGGGCTAGACTGTTACCTAATGGGAGATTTTTGGAAATTTTTCTTCGGTGCCATATGTTAATACCATATAGTTTACTCCTTAAATTTTTCACATGTGCTTTTGCTTAATCAAATGCTTCAATAAATTAGCCTAATATTATATTTTGAATGAGTGTTGAAGAATAACAGATATTATTCTCAAAATTTAGAGTGATACTAAGACCTGGTCTGATTTAAAAAATAATAAATTATGGGTGACCAGATGCAAGCAAATTTGAATATTTTCAGGGATAATTCATGAATTCCCTTTCAGGCATACTTTCATGGGCTTTTCATTTGCGTGTTATTTGAGAGGAAATCCGGAAAAATTCCTTTAAGCACTTTGATTGTAGATTCGAAATATGATGCTACAGTAGCCATCCAGTATCCTAATTTTTAAAGTGATATGTTGGACAGATTCAAGTCGGAAACCTCTTGTACCCCAGTTAGTCAGGTTACCATTGTAGGCATAAGTTTTGGGCTCTCACTATGTTTTAAGTTAATTTTTTTTTAATACTCACTAATTAACAAACTCCCTTGCATTGCAGCTCATGCTGGACCAAGCCAACTACCTACTGGCCATTCAGAGACAGAAAATGCTTTCTTTTTACGGCATAGGATTTGTTCGATAGCTCGGTCACAAAAATAAACTCAAGAAAAAAAACGTGGACTGTATAAATTAATCTCCTTTATTTAGGCAGCCATCAAGCTCGAAGATGCACTGCCACACGACTTTTCTCTTTGGTCGTAGTTGTTTAACTCAGTTAGTTTATGCAGCCATCAAGCTCTAAGATGCACTGCCACACAACCTTCTCTTTGGTCGCTGAATTTCAACTCCTTTAGTTTATGCAGCCATCAAGCTCGAAGATGCACTGCCACACAACCTTTCTCTTCGGTCGCTGAGTTTCAACTCATTTAGTTTATGCAGCCATCAAGCTCGAAGATGCACTGCTACACAACCTTTCTCTTTGGTCGCTGAGTTTCAACTCCTTCTTACACTCTTTCACCCGTCATCTCACCCCTGCCAGACACCCCCACAGACAGGATGTTTTTCTGGACACAGGGCGTTGACCTCCCCCTATGCAGGGATCCTGGGTTTCGACGTAACAGGATTGTCAGCTCAACGCTCTACAAGCAAATTAGACTGAAATCTACGGTTTAAAGTGGATTAAAGAACGGTTTAAAGTGGTAGAACAACTACAAACATTTATGGCACAGCGGAGACTTGAATCGAAACCTGTGATACCGAGTGTCAAACATTCGGCCGTCAAGCCTTTAAAAAATCACTACAACTACATATAGTTAAACATTTTACTATATTAAGTTTTATTGGGATTCAATTTGTTGAAACGGCTTAAATTTTTATATTGTTTGGAGATTATGATCAGTAGAGACTAAAATTTGTTTGAAAGATTGTTTTAGTTACATTAGAAAAGAACCCCATTAGATCAAGTGAAGCAAACAGAAAAGTATGAACAAACTGTAAATATAAAATAAAAATTAAACTTATACATAGTACTGCATGTTGCTTTATAAACGATGTAGGATACTGAGAAATGATTAGTTGAAAAAAAATAGACGAATAAACATTATTCCCGAAAGATCGCACCATTAGATTTCAACTCAAATATTAGCGAATAATTTACACTGAATTACACAAGTTAAAGTTTCATTCCCGAAATTTCATCTTTGGTAATGGTATTACATATATCAAGCCTATTAAATGAACTTCAAACAGACGTTAATGCAGCTAATGTGAATTAAAATTTGAAGTGAGTTATTCCAATAAAGTGAAAGCATTAACTTCGTATTTAAAAGTCCTTTGAATTGGAAAAGCAGAAGCGGAATATTCGACAAACCATGTGTGAAATTACATTTAAGTAATCAAGTCAAAGGCTACTTTGGTAATTCGGCACTTGTTTCGAACAGCACTTGGGACTTTAGCTATGCACGCCTCGTTTCCGAAAGAAGAAGTTTCGAACGCAGTTTTACCGATTACGCGAACTCAAAGTGGAATATTAATCGGAATGGAATGGAATTCGAAGAAAAGACTCAGACTTTTAAAAACAGTTTCTTCAACATGGGAATCTTCGTCCTTTTATCTTTTTAAAAGTCCTTATCAGATATTCAAATTTAAATGATGAAACGGTGAAATCAAACAAAATTTTAAAAGTCATCAATTGTTTGTGACCTTCTTGTGAACTGATTTTAGGGAGACACTTAGCTTGCAAATAGTTGGAGGTAGACATTGCAGTTGTGGCACCTCATGCCACGGGTACTTGATAAATCTGCAAGAAGGAAACAATATCGCGTATCTCCCTATCTGATATACGTTGATATGAGTGTGTGACTCAGTCTCAGTGCCCTACAGAGTGGGATGGACACTCTATGAGTAGTATACACATCGATGGAGGTAATTGGGCAGCTTCTGTTGTGAAGGAATACCTTCAGACAGGTGTTTGATTTGGCTTTGAGTCGCTGAAGAACGCTCTATGGTCGTATTAGACCGGGACCTACAGTTTAAAGTGGATTCTGAACCACTACAAACACCCATGGCACCATCGAGATTCGAAACCGGAACCTGTGGTATTGAGCGCCAGAGCGCTAGTCACTTGCACATCAGGCCCCATATGTTGCAATGAAATGTTGGTCCTTATTTACTATATTTCTCTTCTGCAATGATATGTAGCTGGCGATCACCTCAGCCAATGTCAAATTTTCGTAACAGTGGTGAGTAAAGAAAAATTCACAGCTTTAAAAAAATAGAATAATTTAAAAAAAATTTACAAAAATAAGCAAAAAAAAAAATTTTTTTTTAACTGCGTAAGGTTTTAATTTCAGTATAGTACTAAAACACTAATTAATATATCCGCGAATTTTATTATGCTTTATTTCAGTTGGTAGAAGTCCAGAAAACTCGTAGCAAAAAGAAACTTATTATTTATCCGATATCAGCTTTTGCAGCACTTAAATAATTAGTAATTAGCGTTGGACTGTGATATTCCTGTTTGGATTATACTTTTTTTTTCCCTCTTTATAATTTACAGTCCATAGGAAAAAAAAAGTTCAGTAAAGCTTTCAGAAATTCTTTTTTAGATGCCAGTAAAAAAAGCACTTGGTTTTGTGAGATCGTAGTAAAAAAAGCTGCTTAGTGTTATAGGATTAACTTTAAACCTTTCCGGATCAGAAAACTTAAAGCAACACATCATTGTTATAAATAGTGTGAAAAATATAAAATAAAAAATTTAAATTAATTGATAAAGTATTTAGTTCCCGATTAAATTTGAATACTTTATGGTGAACTAAATTTTAATCTTTAAAAAAAAAAATAATTTGGTTCTTAAAACATTTATTTTTTTTTTTTTTTTAAATTATATAATTTAAAAAAAAATTCGTTAAAAGTGCAAAAAAATTTGTTTCATTTAAAATTTATTAAAAATAATCAAATTTGGTTATGTTTTTGTACATTCAGTATATATTTACTTTTGCTGATTCTCCGCAGTCTTAGAAAAGACGAAAACACAACGATCGTATTTTTTTTCAATTCCTTTGATTAGCTCACACTCTCCCTCTATATATCTTGTTCAAATTTTCAATCGTTCATAAAATACTTTTTATTCATCCACTCCAGTTCAAATACATTTTTTTGAACTTGTAGTGGAGGACACTTGATGTTAATACAGTTTTTTTAAATATTAATTCAGTAATTAAATTTAATTCATTAATTTTAGTTTTTTTAGATTTAAGTCGCATGTATCTACCAATAGATGGCACCAGATAAACTTAAAAAAAATGAATGAAAAATAATTAATAAAAAGGACTTCCTGCAATATAGTGAGAAAAAAAGAAGGAGTTGACTTTAAAAAATTTTTTTTTTTATATATTACTTGTTTATCGAGCGCTAAGCTGAGAAACAAATTCCAAATCAAACCCTTGCAGACTGTTTTGACTCAAATAAAATTCTTTGTTTATAAACTTCTCTTGCTGTTGCAGCAATATTAAAAATATCGATTTGATTTTTTTTTTTTGTGAATTAATGCGAAAAATTCGGTTAAGATTTATTTTTCTAAACATGTATTTTGTTTGAGATTAAATATAATGGCATTTTTAATTGAAGCAATTTATTTTTATTGTAAATACATCTTTTCAGGTAATGGCCTTAAATTTCAGTTACTGTTTGAAATGGTACAGATTCAAAAAAGACTTAAAAGTATTGTTATTACCACTTACTATACCTAACCATATACCATACACTAATACATTTTTTGGCTAATGTGTTTTTGACCAACCATTACTATAACATTAGCCTTCTACATGTAGACTAACTCTTCCAGAAATTTGTACACCTAGTGTTGATTCCTCCTATATTTACACCATGTATATGTTGAGATACCCTATATTTACACTATATATATGGTGAGACACCTATATTTACGCCATAAATATGTTGAGATACCATCTATTTATACCATGTATTTCTTGAGATACTCTATATTTAAGCCATGTATATGTTGAGATACGCTTATATTTACACCATGTATATGTTGAGATACCCTATATTTACACTATAAATATGGTGAGACAATATATTTACGCCATAAATATGTTGAGATACCATCTATTTATACCATGTATTTCTTGAGATACTCTATATTTACACCATGTATATGTTGAGAAACCTTATATTTACACTATATACATGTTGAGTCAATCTATGTTTACACCTATATTTATATATATTACTTATATTTATGCTCTATATAAATAGATGGTGCCTTTTCTTTATGAGATTCTTTATTTATTACACATGACGTGTAAGTGATTTTGTATTTATGTATTTACAGTTGAAAATTATAGCCATCAAGAAGAAATAGTTTTCCCAGAATCAGAAATTTAAGGACAAACTTAAGATAGCATAAGTAGTCCTAAAGATAACATGCCTTTAGACTAAAAAAAAGTAATCTTCTTTTGCTTAATCATCAAACATAATATTTTATTTCAATGGCGGAACTTTTTATGTGCAGTGACTTCTGACAACAGCGTCAATCTTTTCATAATAACAAATATCATTTCAAAGGATTAAATTAGTATGATTCCTTGTATGTCCAGTAAGAAGAAAATGCCTTTTAGAAAGACTTTCAAATTGATGAAAATGCACCAACCAATATCGAGTTTTTTAATTGAAAGCATTGATTGTAGCCTATGCTAAATAATTAATTTGTACGTTATAATTTCTGAAAGTAATAATCAATAAAAAAAACGCAAGTATTCTTAATTCCTTTGAGTAATGTTTGTAATACAATATGAAATCTCGAATAGAATAACTACTGCCAGATGTACGATACCACAAATGAACTAACACATAATTACATAGAGCCACTAACATTAATAATGATAATCATATTTAAAAACTAGTTCGTATAATGATGATAGCAAGATTTATCTCTCACATGCATTGTTTAATTAACTTGCTCAAAGTTTAAAGTGTCTCGTTTTAGTAGTCAGGAAAGGGTTTCTCCTATAATGTTTCTCCTATATTTATATATATATATATTTATATCTATTACCTATATTCACCCCCTATATATAAGGGTTGTACCTTTCCATTACAGTTAGTTTATTAGACCTACAATGGCTTCAAGAAGAGGACCACATTCAGGTTCATGGGAATAATTTCATTTTTTTTACAAGCATTATATATTTATATACAGAACTCTATTTACAAATTAGGACTTACAAAAAAAATGTGAATTTAAGATATCAATTGATTAAGTGCAGTTCACTCTAAGGACGGAGTTTTTCAGAGTTCTCGAGTCTACGACGAATCTATTTCATCAGGTTTGCGACAGACCTTAAATATCACATGGCGTGATACACGAAACCTCAAGGGGATCACTATATAAAACGGGGAAACACCGGCCTGCTCAATCACTTTCTGAAAAGAGAAAAACAACACTTCTTGTCAACTCGTCGTAGAACACCCCTTTTCTTAAGAAAATAACGAGGGGGAGGCTCAGTCTACAACACTTCTTACAGGAGTAGACACTTCCTAAGCCCATGATTTATCCCCACTCACGATGCAGCAACTCATGGCGTAGTCTATATTCCATCTGTAATTGTTTAAATCTGTGAAAGTCAAAAAGACAATCGCGAATTTCTTGAGGTTCCATTATACATGACACTGATTATCTGTTATCAGATTTGAATGACATGTTGTTCTCATTAGTACAAACCACTCATTGCATGTGTAATATAAATATTCCCAACACTCCTTATCTGCTGTCAAATTTGAGTGAGGAATTCTTTTATGTACTTGTTAAAAAATATACATTCTTCTATCCTGGGAACGAAATGCAATAGTTCTTATCATGGGATAAATGCTACACTCTCCAATGACACGAAAATTCTGGGTAGTTATCCCTTTCTCGAGGAAAATAATACGCCATCCCTACACTTGTCGTGATATACATTGGTGGGCTGCATCTTACATAAGATGTAATGTTAAAAAATATTGTTACCATGCTCAAAAGCGGCATTTTTCTACGAACTGTCTTTTGAGACACCAATTCACTCCAACAAAATAGGCGACCACTTCCCATTCGATAGTGCATCTGCATGTACAGAATTCTCTAGCCAAGAACTAGCGAATGGATTCTTTACTTATCACTTAACATCAAAAGGAACACAGTCGTCATTAGTTATCTCGCCGTCCGATCGCTTCTTTTCAGACAAAACCGACAGTTGGGAACAAAGTTTGCCACGAAGTAAAACTACGTCAAAGGATCGTGTCTCTTGTTTTCAATGTAGTAAAGTAAGTTAATAAAATAGTTTTTAAGTTAAAGTTCGAAGATTCTTTTTGATATTTTTTCATTCTTTGTGTTTGACTGATTTATTTCGTTGATTTAAAATTTTTCAGCAATGATTGTTAACCCTGTAACGGATAATAAAAATGATTTCACTCATGAGATCGTGCATCTGGAAACAGTTATTAACAATTATTCCAGTCTTCCAGTAACTTAAAGTATTCCAGTCTTTTGCCGTGCAAAAGACTGTAATACTTGGGTGTTATTTGTTGCTTACTACTTTCAGCAATAATTGTTAATCATTCAACGAATTACCTCGAGTATACTCGTATCACAGATTTGTATCTTTCAGAATATCAAGAAATATTCGTGCAAAAATTAATTGTTAATTTTGATCTCAAACAAGTATTTTGAGATACCTTGTATTGAGAGTAAAGTAAACACGAATTTAAATTTTGTAATTTACATTCTATTTCTAAACACGATTTTACTTGTGATATTTGCCTCTGGCAACAATCCTTCTGTTAGAATTTAGAAGATTTAGAGATTAAGATTAAGATTTTTAGTTTTTTAGAAGATATTTGATTCGATATGGGTAGTATCCAAAAAGACTTTGAATACCTGCGTCGTATTTACTTTATTGTTTTTGGCAATCATTATTAAACTCGAAATGAATTACTCTGAATATAGTACTCTTTTCACAATTTTATATCTTTACAGAATATGAAGAAATAATTAGTACAAAAATTAACCTAATTCTGATGTAAAATGAGTATTTTTGGGATACCTGCAGTTGAATAAGATAAACACGATTTCATTCGTAATATCGTACATCTGGAAACAGTCATTATATTAGCGATTTCACGTTATTTTGCAGATATTTGATTCAATGTCTTTAGTACTCTAAAGACTTTGGAATAACTGCATGTTATTTATTACCTACTGTTTTAGGCTATGATTATTAATCCTTTTTTTACCCCAAATATATTCGGATATTTTCCGAATATCAAGAAATAACTATTAATTCTGATCTAAAAATGAGTATTTTGAGATACCTTGTATTACGGGTAAGATAAAACATGATATCATTCGTGATGTAGTACATCTGGCAACAGTAATTTTGTTAGAATCAAATATCTGTAAAACAACATGAAATAGCTATGTTTTTAGTACCCAAACGACTTTTGTATATCTGCGTGCTATTTACTCCTTACTATTTATGGCAATGATTGTTAATACCGTAAAAAATTACCCCGATTATATTCGTATCAGAGATTTATATCTTTCAGAATATCGAGAAATAATTCGTGCAGAAATTAATTATTAATTCTGATCTAAAATGAGTATTTTGAGATACCTTGTATTACGAGTAAAGCAAACACGAGTTTATGAGTGATATTGTAGATTTTGCCACGGCCATTCTATTCTTATTTGACGGATATTTGACTCAATGTCCTTCAAAGCCAATAAACGGATATGGAGATGATTATGGCCATTTGCATTTACGTTTTATTAAATGAGCAAAATATATTTCTGGTGATAATATTAACAATGCATCGTCGGATGAGCTCGAAAGCCAGTGCGATAAATTAGAGGATTATAGTTCTGATACCAGTTGCAATCGCGATGACTAAATTTATATTGCATTTCTATGATAAGAAATAATGAAACAAGTTAAAATGTTATGGATCAAAATTCTATCAAAGCATATTTTTGATTTCAATAAAAAATTGTTATGACACAAAACTTACAGAAAAAAGAATTTATTATTTAAAAAGATTAATGTTTTTAAACAAACTTTTTGATGTGTAGAAATCGGTAGTGTTTTTAAAATAAAAAAAAATTGCAAAATTTTTCTGTGTGGTGAAACACGTGACTATTATGTTTGGACAAAAATTTCCCCAAAAATATAAAAGACGAATTAAAAATTATAAAACACAGCAGAAATCTATAAATAATATTATTACTTGTACAAATTTTTATATATGTAATAATAAATTAAATATATATAAATTTGTACAAGTAATAATTTTATTAATAGATTTCTGCTTTGTTTTAATAATTAGTAATAATTAATTGTATAATTTAGGTACATTTTTGCATTGATTCCTTACAAACATTACTTTCGAGAAAACTAGAGTATTCTTAAAACAATTTTTCGTAAAGATAATAATTTTTTAAAGTAAATTCCACAAATAAATTTCGTTTTTCATTCAATTTGTTCAATACCACACTAAATTGTTTACTTATGTTAGCATTAAATGAAATCTCAACCATAAAGTTGCCGTATACAGTGAATGATATCTAGAATAAAATCCAGATGTGATTCCACAAAAATCCATTTATTTTGTCAAAGCGCATAAATGGGAAGCCATACGGAATCATAAATCACAAACAGTCGTCTTCCACGCGTCTGGAAAATCGTTAAAATAGTATTTAAGAATCATTTGTCATAGAATTTATGGCTGAAGAATAGTATTTCCTTTTTTTCAAAATAAATGGATATACAAGTACAACAGAAATAATAGATAACAGTGATGCAAGTAATAGTTAGCTGACTATAAAAATCCATTTCAAATATCCAGAGGGCATATGAGGAGGCTTTAGGGGTTATACTAGTACGCGAAGGAGTGAAAATGATTCATTTTTTGTATAGACAAAAAAATTATGATGAACTATGCAAATGTTTCTTTAAGAAAATAAAAATATTTTTTCGTATTTATTTGTTCAGTCTGTAAGATATTTTGTACGAAAATACACATTTTCACATTTCATTTGGCGCGACTCTGGGTTCAGTGGCAACGTGCGCTACTGGTGAGTATTAGGGTTGAGGTTCCATCCGCTGGCGGCTTTTTTGTAGACACTGTTTCAAAAAATGAGAAGACTCGATGAAGTTTGGGATGTTCAGCATCTTTTCTTGTGAGTGAACTGCCTGGTGGAAGTGTTTTGGATTTTCTCCCATACGATACACAGATGCGAGGTAGTTTCCCTTAAAAGTACTCCCGGAAGACACTGCCCTCCTTCAGTGATATGTAACCAAGTCAGATTTCTACCTACGGGTGCTTCATCTAAACAGAAGTTGTCCCTTTCCCCTCCATCCATGAGTATGCATGCCTCATCAACATTATGAACATCACAAATGCCATCGAGTCTTCTCGTTTGCAAGTGGAAAAACATTATTTTTAATATGAAGGTTTTGGTATTAAAAGGGCTTTTAACATTTTAACTACAATACATTACAAAAAAGCATTAAAAATGCCCTCTGATATAATTATTAAAAGATCCATCTTTTCACCATTTTTAATCGGTTGATGTATTTATGATAAAAGAAAAACATTGGACGTCTTTTCTTTATCCCCGATAATTGATATTATAATCATCAACAATGCTGATCAGGACATTGTTTTATTTAATAATAGATGAACCAAAGTAAATAATATTACATCTTATTCTTTTTCATTGGCGCAGCAGCCTCATGGTATGCCAAGGCCGTCTGCCTACTGGCAAAAATGGAATTAATTTAAAATGGATTCCGAAGCACTACAAACATCCATGGAACTGCTAGGTGCTTGAACCCAAAACCTGTGGCATCGAGTTCCAGAGCGCTAGTCGTTCGGCTGCCAGACACCAATATTATCTATTACCTTTATATGAATTAGTTATTATATTATATATTACTATATTACCATTATCTGTTCATTAAATTTAATTATTAACTCGTGTGTTTTGTTTATTCAAAATAAATTGAAATTTAAGTAAGCAATTTATTCTTAGTTAGAAAATAGGAAATTCTGAATTTTTGAGTTTCAGTTAATCAAACTGAGTATGCAATATATATTGTACACAAAGTTGAAAGGAAAAAAGTTAGCTTGGATGCTGTGGATCTTATTCGCTACAGCCAAAAATGTCATTTTAAACGATCTTCGTTAATCCACATTGTCTAAAAAATTCAATCATCAATAACATAATCATGTATGTAGCCATACTGACGCATTTAATATTTATGGTTGAACCACATCATTGTGTCTCTACAACAACAAAAACTAGATTCAATAATTAATTTCCTTATTTCATAATTCATTATTGTATTTATTGTTGTTTTATAAGGTATTAGTTAATAAACATTGTCTAAAATTAAACCATCAACAACATATTAATGTATATAGCCAATACTGACGCGTTTAATATTAATGGCTATACCACATCATAGTGTCTTTACAACAACAAAAAATGGATTCAATAATCAATTTCCTTATTTTATAATTCATATTCTTACCAAAGAATTATGAACCAAAACCATTTACGAGCATTATAGTCAAAATGACTAAAGGCAAACATTTTTTCTAAATTAACCATCAATTCTAAAAGATCCTAATTAATCAATGACCACTCAGACTCACTCTTTGATAATAACTTAAAACATCTACTTATAAACATGCCAATATTTATTGTTTGTATTTTTGATCTGAGTTCATTCGTCGATGGGCATATAACAAATTCAGTGTTATTCAGGATTACACAACTGGAAGTCTGTAGACATTTCATCCACATTGTGTCACCAAAATTTAAAAACACAATGAATTTTTGAATTCTCCCCACCCCAATAGTTAAACTTTCCATTAAAGTAAACCATAATTGAGATTTTTTTGAATAAAAGCCATTCCACGATGTTAACGTTGAATAATAATGACTTTTAATGTTGGCAATTTATATGCAGATCTTAAATTTTTTCCAACACTTATTCAAAACCACTTTCAGACCGCGTATGATCTTTTATTAATACAAAACAACGCCGCGCCGTGTTAACATCACGAACCGAGAGAAAGTAATAGCGCATTTAAGGATGGCTATTCAACTAAATAACCGCTCATAATCTGTGGCAATTTTCTCCTGTTCTCGCAATCTCAAGTGCGCCATTAGATGTGCACATTCTGGAAAATACGATTCGCCGCCATTTTATGCGCGGATTGTTATGATGGAAGGGTAAAAAAGTACGTAGGAAACGTATAATTTTCTTGAATGTCCACTTTATGCCATAATTACGTTTAACAGTATTTTATATGAAACTTTTATATCTCATTAGCACATTAAAACAACTTCAGTATAGCTTCAGTATATTAAAAGTTCCATTAAAATATTTATTGCTTTAGAGTTTTGAATTCTTTCAAATCTGACAATCTCATGTTTAAAATATTTATTTACTTAAAAGAGATATAATACTTAAAATTAGTATGAAATGTAGTATCGATTAGAAAAGCGATAAAATAATACAAAAATATTTATTTTATTGTCTAAAAACTATATTGATATAATAGAAGCCCTACACTTAGCTTAATAGTATAGGTCTTGATATGTCAGTGCCAAGGTATCCCACTAAGCGTGAGGAAGGGCATAAATTTGAATTTGGCACCGACATGTTAGACCGGGTTTTAAATTACGGCTTAAAGTGGATTCCAAACCACTATAAACGTCCACATCACCACCGGACTCGAACCCAGCACCTATGACACCAAGCGCTAGTCACTCTTATTAGAGTTGTCAGACTTAAGCCCAACGCAAGTCATATTAGAGCAGGGTCTGATGGCCAAATGGCTAGCGCCCTGGCGCTCGGTACCCCAGCGTTCGAATTCCAGTGGTGCCATGAATGTTTGTAGTGGTTCAGAATCCCTTTAAACTGTAGATCTCAGTCTCATATGACCGTAGAGCGTCACAGAGCCCGATGAGACTTCTTCTCACCCACATCATTCCCAAATTGCAGAGTGGTTTGGTTTGTCGCTCTACGGTCATCTTGTGAACACTTTGGGCTAAGCAGAAAGGGACCTACAGTTTAAAGTGAATTCTGAACCACTACAAACATCCACGGCACCACCGAAACTGTGAAGGGGCAACTGAGCTCTAGGCACAGTGATGCGGTGTGGTGGTGTAGAAGTTACTTGGCCATCAGGCCCCATAGTGACGTTTTACATATTAAATATCACTTCCTTAGAATCTTTACACTAATATTTAAAACCATCTTTAGAAACATTATACATTTATTTATAACACACACACACTAAATGAGATTTTTTTCGAATAAAAGCCATTCCCCGATGTTAACGTTGCATAACAATGACGTTTTTTAATGTTGGCAATTTATATGCAGATCTTAAATTTTTTTCCAACACTTATTCAAAACCACTTTCAGACCGCGTATGATCTTTTATTAATACAAAACAACGCCGCGCTGTGTTAACATCACGAACGTAGCGAAAGTAATAGCACATTTAAGGGTGGCTATTCAACTAAATAACCGCTCATAATCTGTGGCAATTTTCTCGTGTTCTCGCAATCTCAAGTGCGCCATTAGGTGTGCACTTTCTGAAATACGATTCGCCGCCATTTTATGCGCGGATTGTTATGATGGAAGGGTAAAAAAGTACGTAGGAAACGTATAATTTTCTTTGAATGTCCAATTTATGCAATAATTGCGTTTAACAGTATTTTATATGAAACTTTTATATTTCATTAGCACATTAAAACAACTTGAATATCTCTTCGGTATGTTAAAAGTCGCATTAAAATATTTATTGCTTTACAACTTCCGATTCTTTGAAATCAGACAATATCTTTAAAATATTTATTTATCTTAAAAGGGATAAGACTTAAGTGTATCCATTAGAAAGATGATTAAATAAAACAAAAATATTTATTTTAATGTCTACAATTTTTTCGGAACACTCTATCTGATAATCTACTTGAAGGCAACTCATCCGAAACCTGGTTTAACTTTATTCTAAACATCCCTGATCAGCCCAGGTTTAAAGCTGTTGCCCTTTTCAGACTCCTGAAGGGCCATGATTGTCATCATCTTTTTCGAATGAGAATATTTACAAGCCCAAAATGCATGCTCTGCAGTCTTGAGAGGACATGGATTCATCTCCCTTCCTGTCTGCCCTGCACTTGTTTCCTCTACTGTGTAGGGTCTTTACTGGGAGGGCAGGGCCCTTATGGTTAAACATGTCACTATGTGATTTTCTTCGATTCTCGTTGTTGTTTTCATCTTCCTAGTGTTCTTTTTCTTTTATTACTTTTTGCAGCCTGCCATTGGAAAGAATAAAAAAATTGTATTAATATAATAGGAGCTCTACATTTTAGCTTAATAGTATACGTCTTGTCTTGTTTCTCAGTGTCAATGTGGCCCTCAAGAGTGAGGAAGGGCACGCATTTGAATTTGCGACCGATATGTATGCAATCATTGTTTTCAGAGTCGGTTCTGGTTATGCCACTATACCAGGGATGGGCCAACTCAAGCCCGCCGGAAGGTTCTATCTATATAATTTGCTGGTTCGAGGCAAATTAAAAGAAATACATATTTATATATTATATATCCATCTCCTTTTCTACTTTGATTAAATATTATTTTTTTCTTCCTTTTTTTCAAAGGACTGATAATCTTTTACTTTCTCTACTTGGATATTTTTACCATGTCTTCCAACGTAATTTGCGATTATCTGATGGGAATTTTTCGAATTTTCTCCGATACGATACGCAAATGCGGGTTAGTTTCCCTAAAAGTCTCCCGGATGGCACACTACCCCTCCTTCTTCAGTGACACGGAGCCAAGTCAGATTTTACTTGCAGATACTCCATCCCAACTGAGGCTAACCCCCTTTTCATTCTTTCTATGAGATCACACGGGTTCTTGGATTTGGTCTAGATGTTGCTGTCTACCAAGTGGAATAAGAAAAAAAAAACATATCAGTTTAAAAAAAAAAAAATGTGATTTATTGTGATTTATAAAAAACGTACTTGAGTCATGAATACGATACATTATAAAGACTAATTTTCTTATTAAATCAACAAGAATAGTTACTTGTAAATAAATTCATGTACAAAATTTGGAAAATTTAATGATAAACATAAAAATTAAAATAAATTTAATTAATGAAAATTAAATTTTGATTATCTAAACTTAAGGATTGGAAGGAATTTAATTCATTTACTATATTTAAGCTCTTTCTTTGAAATCAGAACGAAAAAAATTGTAAAAGCAAGCTTGTTAAAAAATTTTTTTTTTTATTTTATATAAAAATAAAATTCCTCAGTCTGAGTTACGAAACATTTTGAAAGAAATAAATTACATTCTTATAATTCTTTTGTGTGTTTTATCTTTGAGGTAAAACCGCAAAGTTAATTTAAGGAAAGAGACTCTGAGGAAAAAATTGACTGTGTAATATAAGACCTTAAAAATAAACAATAGAAAAGCTCGAAATTCAAATCAGTTGAGTAAATTCAAAGGCGCTTTTCATTTAATTTGATTCCAATCTTCCAAAATTCGAAAGAAAAAGAAATTAATTTTATTTTAAATCATATTACCCATGAGATTGAAAATTTTGTAACAAAATTTTTATTTCTTTTATATAAGTATAATATGTATTGTTTCATTTTGATTGTCAATATCATTGTATAAATAAAATAAAACTGTTATTCTGATAAATAGTTTTGAATCAAAGTATGTTTATATTGAAATACATTTTATATACTCGTATATTTATCAACTTTTAGAAATAAAAGGAAATTTAATTAAAATATTTCACTAACTAGTGTTTTGAAATGGAAATTATTTTTTTTGAATTCTAGAAATTCATTCACAAATTCAATAAAAATATTCTATTATGTAACAAACAAACAAAAAGATTTGTGGTTTATTAGAATAATATGAAAGTATCGCTACTTTAACAGCCTGCAACATTCAGGGTGATTATAATTAAATTTCCACTTTCAAAATGTTGTAAAAAAACAAACAAACATTCGTCACAATGAGTTCAAATTTGAACTGAAGATACTTGAAGAAGAGGGAACGGTACGGCATCAAAAGATTTTCAAAGTATACGAATAGGTGGCGCTGTAAGCGGCATAAAGAAAGTGAATTATGTTGCCAGTGTTATTTTGAATCGAAATGACAACGTATTTGGCTTGAGTTGCGCATTAAACCAACTGCAGTGTTCAATGTGCTTGATTGTTTCGGTTTTTGACTGAAAAAATGACTTTCAAATCATTCAACCGTTGTGACACTGTTAGTGGAAAGCCCATTCACGACAGCAAGGTCATACCAAATTGATGGGAAAATCGGTGAAACTTTTTTTTTGATGCTATACCATTTCCCCTCTTCTTCAAGTATCTTGAGTTCTAATTTGAACTCATTGTGACGAGTGGTTCTTTTTTACAGCATTTTGAAAGTGGAACTTTAATTATAATCACCCTGTATTTAAGATGTATATATAATAAATTTGTATAATGAATTATTTTTCTTGACATTAAAACAAACATGCTAATAAAAACATTTTTAAGCGTTCCTTATTAAATATTTATGATAATAAATTATGAAATTTAAAATTATAATTAATATCATCAGGGAAAATTTTTTTGGGGAGGGGGGGGCATTGCCTATGAAAAAGACGTTTATTATATATTTGCAAATTTCATAAAAGATAATTTTGAGAAGTATTACGTTTTTAATTTTAATTAATAAATAATTATTATTTATACATAATTTATGTTTTATGCCTTAATTGCCGTTTTAAAAATAAGTTTGTGAGATTACTTTATATTAATTAAATAAAAGGATAATAATTTAATCTAAATTAATAGTTAGTTTTTAATAAGACAATAATTTAGATAACAATTTAATTGTTAATTTTTGTCTAAATTGAAATATAATAATTGAAAAAAAATCATTTAATTCTTAGAAAGGCGATGCATTTTTTTTAATAAAATTTATAATCGTCGTAATATTATAGAAGTTTATTATACACTCATGTCCATAAATTAAGGATAATGAAGTTCAGGCAAAGAAACAGACAGAAGCAAAACAAATTTGACTTATTTGTAAAGTCTATTTATTAAATAAAAGGTAAAGAGCAAAAAAGATGCTATATGTTTGACATAATTAATAAAAATTGCGATTTTTTACTCCGTGGAGCAAATTTCAAAAAGAACCTATTTACAAAAAACAGTATAACATGGTTAGTATGATGAATATGGAGTATGTCTCCCGGACGATGCAATACAGGCCTTACAACGCCTAGGCATGCTGAGTATCAAATTATCAATCTGATCTTGGGGAATATTACACCACTCATCAAGCAATGCCCTCTGAAGTTCCGGTTGACAGGTGGGAGGGGGTTGACGGGCTGCAATTCGTCGGTCAAGCATATCCCACACATGCTCTATTGATTCAAGTCCGGTGAGTATGCTGGCCAATCCATGCGGGTGATATCCTCAAATTGAAGGCATTCGTCCACAATGTTTGCACGGTGAGGACGGGCGTTGTCATCCATAAACAGAAATTCAGCACCCATGGCGCCCCGAAACAAATGTACATGTTGTTCCAGAATGACATCCCGATAAATGTGGCCTGTCATCGTTACACTCTGAACATGCAGGTCAGTTCTGGAACCAAGAAAATTCCTCCCCAAACGAGCCACCCTGCACCACCGTAACGCTGTCGTTCAATGGTGTTCTCTTTGGTGGTAACGGGTACCTGGCGCTCTTCATATGAAAGTCCGGCGAGAATCAGACTGCAAACTAAACCTGGACTCGTCGGAAAACATCACACAAGACCACTGTTGCGGTGTCCACAATGCATGCTCTCTACTCCAGGTTAATCGCAGGCGACAGTGAGTTGCGGTAAGTGGAACACATATGACAGGCCTACGAGCATATAGACCAATGTGCCCTAAGCGTCTGTACACGGTCTGCCTTGAAACTGTCGTACTGGTAGCTGAAGAGAGCTGACGAGACAGGTCTGATGCTATGCTCCGTCTGTTTCTTTTGGCAGTAACTGCTAAATACCGGTCCTCATTCGGCGTTGTAACTCGGGGCGACCTGTGCTGTAACATCTACTCACATTACCATCATCTTGGAATCGTTGACAAAGCCTGGAGATGACACTCTGGGCGATTCCAAGTTCCTCGTATACTTCCAGCTGGGTACGTCCATATTCCAGTCGTCCGATAATTCTACCAAGTAAAAAATCATCCAAATGCTTCCTTTGTGCCATAACTATGCGATTATTGCAGTGAAAGGCTTTTAAAGCGCTTGTGAACAATTTTACTTCTTTGCTACCATTCCTTATATACCCCCCTCTTACACTCTCGTCATTGTGACGTACTATCCTCACCATCTGGTGGTTTCCTGTAATTTGCATATTCTTCTTCAAGATGTGTGTGATAATTCTACAGGTGAAATTTTTATTTTAGAGTTCAATTTCTGTGTGATTCTGAATTATCCTTAATTTTGGTTATGAGTGTAGTATTAATGACATCATTCTATGAATTCGTAGAAAATGTACTCTAATTTCAAAAACTAATTTTTATATTTTTTTTTAATTTTGTAAACTAAACTAAATTTTTTTAAGGAAAATAAATTGGTAAACAATAATAACATTTCCAATATACATAAAAAATAAATTATATCTGTCTATTTTTTATACAAATTATCATGTATAAATTAATTACGTTTCCCTCACAAATTAACTTTCTATTATTGTACAAAAAAAAGAATATTTATAATAGTTTTATTATATTGTATTTTCCAAAATATGAATTTGAGTATTGTTTAACGGCAATTAAGTTATTATTTATAAATTATGTATAAATAATTATTATATAATTATAAGGATTAAAATATGTTCACTTAACATCAATATGACTATTTATTTCAGTATAAAAGGACTGGAGTGATCTACGTTTCTCAGCCTTTGGAAATGAATTTAAAGTCGAGCTACGAGCCAAACTGAGCATTCCCATGCTCAAGCCAAGCATGGACACGTTAAATATGTAGATAAAAAATTTTGTTCTTTCCGTTTAAATAGGTGTGTGGAGAGTGCAAAAAACGTAGATAATACCTGTAAAAGGGAGTTCACTTCATATAATGATGGAATTAGGAATTAACAGTAATCAATATCAATGATGCTAGGAGTTAATTAATATAACAAGATGACAATTTCCTACAAATCCTAAATCCATCCTAAATCAATTTCCTACCTAATTTTCCCATCAAAAGGACCAATTTCTTTTCGGAAGATTCTACCCCTCCCCCAAATAAATAAGCGAGCACAGATATTTTTCCATGCCGTAACTGTCTTAACAAACTTTTGTTCCACCAGTAATGCAATATGTAGACTTGACCACCTGCGCTTTGAAGTTTCGTATGATCCCTGCCGATTATAACACGGCGCAAAGAAATCACATGCATTCGCATTTGCAGCAGACCTGTTCCAAAGACCATTATACACTGAAGTGACAAAAGTCATTCTTAATATCGTGTCGGCCCTCCTTTCGCCCGGCAAAGTGCAGCAACTCGACGTGGCATAGACTCAACAAGTCGTTGGAAGTCTTCTGCAGGAATATTAAGCCATGCTGTCTCGATAGACGTCCATAATTGTGAAAGCGTTGATGGTGCAGGATTTTGGGCACGAACAGACCTCTCGATGATGTCCCATAAATGCTCGATGGGATTCATGTTGGGCGATCTAGGTGGCCAGATCATTCGTTGGAATTGTCCAGAATGTTCTTCACACCAATCGCGAACAGTTGTGGCCCGGTGACATGGCGCATTGTCATCCATAAAAATCCCATCGTTGTTTGGGTACATGAAGTCCATGAATGGCTGCAAGTGATCTCCAAGTAGCTGAACACTATCTCCAGTCAATGTTCGGTCCAGACGCACCAGAGGACCAAGTCCATGCCATGAAAAACAGCCCACACCATTACGGAGCCACCACCAGCTTGAACATTGACAGTTTGGATCCAGCGACTCGAACCCTACCATCAACCAACTGAAATCGTGACTCATCGGACCAGGACACGGTTTTCCATTCATATAGGGACCAACCGATATGCTCACGTGCCCACGAGTCGCTGCAAGCGATGTCGTTCTGTCAGTAAAGGCACTCGAGTCGGTCTTCTGCTGGAATAGCCCAAGAAAGCCAAATTTCTCCGCACAGTTCTAACAAACAAGTCCCTTACACGTCCCACATTGATTTCTGCGGTTATTTGACGCAGTGTTGCTTGTCTGTTGAATTTACGACTCTTTTGCAGACGTCGCCGGTCTCGATCGTTAAGTGCAGGCGGTCGACCACTGCGCTGTCCATTGTGGGATGTTATGCCTGAAATTTCATTCGGCACACTCTTGACACAGTGGATCTGGGAATGTTGAATTCTCTAACGATTTCCGAAATGGCATGACCCATGCGTTAGCTCCAACTAACATTCCGCGTTCAAAGTCTGTTAATTCCCGTCGTGTGGTCATCATTTCTTCACATGAATAACTTGAACAGAAATGAAAGCTCTGCGAAAGCACTGCGCATTTATACCTGTTCTACGCGATGCTACTGTCATCTGAAAATTTTATATTGCTATCCCATGACTTTTCAGTGTATAAACTATTCCAACAGAGATACATAAAATATATCACCACAATATTAATTATACAGCGACAACAAACAATTTTACCCCAATGAAAAAAATTACTAACACATATTAATATCGACACGACAATAGTATATTTTTTAAGCCTGGTTTAATTTATTATTAAAAGCTTTTTATTCGTAATTTGACTTTAGACATAATAATAAAATTAACAAATCTCTTTTATATCACTTGGAAAATTTTTATCAAGGTTCTTTAAGCTTTTTATTTTGAAAATTTTTAAATGCTGTAAGTTATATGTAAAAATAAAAACTTCATGAATCGAATTTTTTTGTAAACAAAAGAAATAATTACGAATCCCATTAAATTGTTTCCGTATACACCCTTTTTTTTTTTAATTCTCAGTGGAGTATACACATAACAAAGGAGTGCAAATCTAGAAATTTTTCTTTTTCCTTAATATGCTTTAATGTATCTGAAAATTTTTTCAATACATTTTCAGTGATGAAGAAAAAAAGAAATAAGAGAAATGTTTTTTACTCTCTAATGATATTTCCGTAATGCATTTCCTTGAAGTAAATGGATTTTAGATTCAATTTTGATATAAATCTTCGACTGATGTAGGAATCTAAATGATAATATTTTGTGTTGGGGGAATGTTAAGAGAAAAAAAAATTTTGAAATTGATTAAAATCATTAACGGCTTTTTTTTTTGTTGAGCTCTAAAAAAAAAAACCTAAAGCTTGCAATATAAAAATAACAGACCAAACTATACTAAAGCAAAAACAATTTTTTAAAAATAATTATTTTAAGTAACAGTAACTTTTTGCTTTTAGTAATGAGTAAAAAAATACAAAATACATTTTTTTTTTAATGATTACTGGTTAAGGAGATTTATAAATACAAAAGAAATTTAAGAACACAAAATGAACCCTATAACTACACTTTACAGAATTCAGGGATTTAAATTAAAATGCATTTAATTTTTCAATTAATAACCGTTAAAGTTATCTTAACTTAGTTAAAATTATGTATCCAACAATTCTTGTTCTTCATTAGAGCAACAGTCCCGTGGTGGGCCATCGCTATCAGCCTACTGGCAGAATTCGAGACAGTAGATGTTTTTCTTTTAACGGGATAGGGCTCATAACTCTTCGCCTAATGCTGTACAGTCATATAATACCGGGACCTAAGAATTAAGGTGGATTCCGAACCACTACAAACATCCATGGCACCCCGGACTCAAACCCATTACCTGTGGTACCGAAAGCCAATCACTCGTCATCAGGCGCCTGCCATACTAACAGAAATACATAAAACATACCACCACAACAGATAAATTATGCAATGATTATAAACAACTTTATCCTGATAAAAATATTTGTAAATACATATTGACACCCATATCGACACGCAATAGTATATTTTCTACGACTGATGAACTAATTTATTATTAAAAGCTTTTTATTCATAATTGGACTTTAGTTAATAAGAAAATCAACAAATCTATTAATTTTAATTTTTCTTGGAAAACTTTTTATGTCATACAAGGCTCTCAATAATTAAGCTTTTTTATTTAAAAAAAAAAATTCTAAATGCTGTAAGTTATATGTTTAAATAAAATTTCAATGAACGGAACGTTTTGTAAACAAAAAATAATTACGAATCCCATTAAATTGTTTCCGTATATATCTTTTTTTAATTCTCAGTGGAGTATACGCATAACAAAAGAGTGCAAATGTGAAATTTTCTTTTTTCCTTAATATGCTTTAATGTATCTGAAAATTTTTTTCCAGTATTTCCAGAAATAAAAAAAAACGAGAAATAAGAGAAATGAAATGCTTTTCCCTTTCTAATGATATTTCCGTAATGCATTTCCTTGAAGTAAATGGATTTTCGATTCAATTTGATATAAATCTTCGAATGATGTAGGAATCGAAATGATAATCTTTTGTGTGTTGAGGGAATGTTAAGAGAAAAATTTTCGAAATTGATTAAAATCATTAACGGCTTTTTTTTTTGTTGAGCCAAGGGAAAAAAAAAACCAAGCAAAAAAACCTGGGGTTCGCAATATAAAATAACAGACTAAACTATTCTAAAGCAAAAACAAATATTTTTTTTTAATAATTATTTTTAAGTAATAGTAACTTTTGCTTGAAGTTATAAGTTAAAAAATATACAAAATAAATTTTGGGGATGATTACTGGTTAGGAGATTTAGAAATACAAAAGAAATTTAATAAAAAAAATGAACCATGTAACTATCCTTTAAAGTTTTAAAAAAATTTAATTAAAAAACATTTAACGTTTTCAATTAATATTAGTTAAAGTTATCTTAAGTTTGTAAAAATTATATATTCAACTATTCGTTTTGGCAATAGTTCCATTGTAGGCAAAGGCCGTCTGTCTACTGCCAGATTTTGAGACATTTTTCTTTTTTTACGGCCTAGGATTGTCAGCCCTACGCTCAACAGTCGTATTATACAGGGACGTAAGGTTTAAAGTGGATTCGAATCACTACAGTCATCCATGGCACCACCGTGACTCAAGCCCGAAACATGTGGCACCGAGAGCCAGAGCACTAGTCAGTCGTCTAATTATTTTAAGTAATAGGAACTCTTGCTTTAAGTAATGAGTTAAAAAAATAACACACAATAGTTTTTGGTCATGATTACTGGTACAGGAGATTTATAAACATAAAAGAAATTTAATAAAAAAAAAAAATGAACCATATAACTACCCCTTTAAAGAATTCAGGTATTTCAAATAAAAGTAAATTTAATTTTTCAATTAATAACAGTTAAAATTTTCTTCAGTTAAAATAATATATTCAACTATTCTTCTTCTTCATTGGCGCAACAGCCCCATGGTGGACCAAGGCCGTGTGTCTACAGGAAGATTTCTGGATAGGAAATGTTTTCTTTTTCATAGAGTTGTGTTATCAGCCCTACTCTCAAAGATCCACAGACATATTAGATTGGACATTAAGGTTTAAAGTGATTCCGAACTACTACAAACATCCATGGCACCTCCGGGACTCAAACCCCAAACCTGTAACACCGAGTGCTAGTCACTCGGCATCAAGCCCGTGCCATTCCAACTTAGATACGTGGAATATACTACATGAATAATTCAATGATTTCAAGCAATTTTATTCTAACAAAAAAAATATTTATAAATACATATTGGCACCACATCGACATGAAAATAGTATATTTTCTAAGTTGGATCAACTAATTTATTATTAAAAGCTTTTTATTCATAATTGGACTTAGTCATAATAAGAAAATTAACAATTCTCCTCATTTTTATTTCACTTGGAAAACTTTTTATGTCATTCAAGGTTCTCAATAATTAAGCTTTTTTTATTTTAAAAAAATTTAAAGGTTGTAAGTTATATGTTTAAATAAAAACTTCAATGAATCAAATGCTTTTGTAAACAAAAGAAATAATTACGAATCCCATTAAATTGTTTCCGTATACATTTTTTAATTCTCAGTGGAGTATACGCATAACAAAGGAGTGCAAATCTAGAAATTTTTCTTTTTCCTTAATATGCTTTAATGTATCTGAAAAATTTTTTTCAGTACATTTTCAGTGATAAAAAAAAAAAAAGAAATAAGAGAAATGCTTTTTTCCTCTCTAATGATATTTCCGTAATGCATTTCCTTGAAGTAAATGGATTTTAGATTCAATTTTGATATAAATCTTCGAATGATGTAGGAATCTAAATGATAATCTTTTTGTGTGTTGAGGGAATGTTAAGAGGAAGATTTTTGTAAATTGATTAAAATCATTAACGGCTTTTTTTTTTTTTGTTGAGCTAAAGAAAAAAAAAAGTATTAAAAATAAAAAAGAAAGAAAAAACCTAAAGCTTGCAATATAAAATAACAGACCAAACTATACTAAAGCAAAAACAATTTTTTTAAAAATAATTATTTTAAGTAATAGTAAACTCTTGCTTTAAGTAATGAGTTAAAAATAATAATGCAAAGTACTTTTGGTAATGATTGCTGGTTTTAAATACAATAGGAATTTAAGGAAGAAGAAAAAAATTGAACCATATAAGTACCCTTTAAAAAAGTCAGGCATTTGAATTAAAAAAAAAAATTTCTTTTCTTCAATTAATAACAGTTGCTGTTGTCGTTTCCCTCAGCGAAGGAGGAGGGCAACGCCGGTTTTGATGGAAAATCATGATGGTAGACTGATTTCTGCTCCGTTTCTCTGAAGAAAGAGGGCTGTGGTCGGCGGGAGAATGGATAATAATAAAAATAAAATAGAAATTTAAGAAAAGAAGAAAAAAATTGAACCATATAAGTACCCTTTAAAAAAGTCAGGCATTTGAATTTAAAAACATTCCTTTTTTTCCAATTAATAACAGTTGCTGTTGTCGTTTCCCTCAGCGAAGGAGGAGGGCAACGTCTGTTTTTGATCGAAGTAGACTGATTTCTGCTCCGTTTCTCTGAAGAACGAGGGCAGTGGTCAGCGGGAGAATGGATCTTTAAGGAGAACTACCCCACATTTGAGTGTAGTAGGAAAGAAAATCTGAAAAATTCCCATTATTTAATCCCACTCACGAGGTAAGATACTGAAAATCACAAACGCCATCAAGTTTCCTCGTGTTTTAAAACAGTGTCTACAACAAAGCCATCAGCAGATGGAACCTCAGCCCTCATGCTCATTAGCGGTGCACGTTGCTACGAGTGGGCATTAATGACAGTTGAAGTTATCTTTAGTATGTTAAAATAATCGATTCAACAATTCTTCTTCCTTGGCGCAACAGTACAATGGGGGACCAAGGTTGTCTGCCAAGGTTGCCAAGGCCATCTGTCCAAGTGACAGATTTCGGAACAGGAGGTGTTTTTCTTCTTACGGGGTAGCGTTGCCACCCTATTCCCAACATTCATATTATACCGGGACCTACAGTTTAAAGTGGATTCCGAACTCCTACAAACATCCATTGCACCAGAAGGGCTCGAGCCCGAAGTCTGTGACACCCAAGGCCCTATCAACCATCAGGTCCTCTATTCAGCTATTATATATCATAATCATCGGTACAACAGCCCCATGGTGCAACAATGCCGTTTGTCTACTTGAATATTTCAAGATATGTGTTTTTCTTTTTTTTGAGGTAGGGTTGTTCGCCTTACGCCCAACACACTATATCCCTATTATAACGGGTCCTACGATTTAAAGTGGATTCCGAACACTACAAACATCCACGCAACCAGCGGGACTCGATACCGAAATCTGTGTACCCAGTGCCAGATAGCTTACTCAACCATCAGGCGCCCGATTCAACTGTTGCATATCATCATCAGCAGTGGCGCAACAGGCCCATGTTGGACCAGGTGCGTCTGCCTAATGGCTGATTTCGAGACAGGAGATGTTTTCTTTTTACTTGGTAAGAATTTCAGCTTTACGCTTAACGCTCTACAGTCATTTAGACTGGGACCTACGGTTTAAAGTGGATTTCGAACCACTACAAACATGGAACTCCGCCGGGACCCAAACACGAATCCTTTGACACTGAATGCCAGACATTTAACCATTAGGCCCCATATTCAACTCTTACATATATAATATATAAAATTGCGAGCAAAAATTGTTTTAAAGCAAAGTGCCCTTTTTGAAGTAATTTCTGAAATAATTAAACTTGTTTACAGAATTAAATTAAAAAAAAAAAAATTTAAATAATAAATAATTAGTTTAATAAATAATTGTTTGTTTAGGAATTTTATCCGAAATAGTTGACTTTTGTAAGAAAAAAAAAATGCTCAGTATTATTAGGAATAATTATCCTTTCAGAAATTCATGTATTGAAATAAAAACAACTCCAATTTTAATGTGTTCAATTAATAATTGTTATTTTAAATTTCCTTCAATAAATATTTAACAATAACTATTAAATAATATAAAATATTTAATTGTTTACTAAATATTCTGTACTACATGTTAACAATAGACATTGGATGATACTTGGGATTCCTCACAGAGGACAAGGAAATAACGAGCAAAAAATGTGTATGCCGTTATGGTTAGAGATTTGTTTGGTATGGACAAGTTTCGGCTTGTTAGTCCAATCCTTACAATGCTTGAATTTTGAAACCATCTTATTTTTCCATGTTTTCAATTCAATTGGATTTTCCTTTGAAGTTTTCTTTTTCTTATATCATTATAAAATAAAAAGTGAAAACTTTTTTCCCTGGAACAAAATCTCTCTATTTGTATATGATACGTACATATATATATATTTCAATTGAAATTTAGTTATGTATTTTTGGCAACATGGTTATTCAGACGATAGAAATTAAAATTGTTTGTAATCGTTGTGCAATTTCTTGTTTTGCAATAAATGAAATTATTTATTCTATTTTATAGCATATTAGTTAAATTTATATGTTTGCATTGTTTAAACAATACATTATTTAATATTTTATTTTCAAAATTTCTATTCCATATAACAGAAATGATGAACAATTAATTGTTTTAAGCATTCAAATTTCAGAATCGTTTTTACATACACTAAAAATGTACAAAATTTGATTTTGTATGGAACATATAAAGAAAAGCTTAATATTAATTTTAACAGAACTTGTAATATGATCTTTGTTAAAAGTTGCATAAGAAATTTTTTATCAAAAAATAAAACTGTGAACAATAATTTTTTTCTTCTAATCTATATTTTTTTGATATATTAATTTAATTTAAATAATAAAGCAAAAAATGGAGTTTATCTAACTAAGATTAACGATGAACATTAAACAAATGTTTTTAACATTTCGAAATTTTATAATTTTAATTAATTTTATAATGTTATATAACAATTTTAAATCTTATAATGCTATTATTTTTTTTTTTTATCTTGCGTTTTTCGAATATATTCATTTAATTTAAAGAACAAAGTAAAAAATGACATTTATCTATTTAAGATTAACGATTAACTTTGAAAAATAGTTTAAAAGATTTGAAATTGTATAATGCTAATAATTTTATAATGCTATATTAATTAATTTTATTATTAATTTTTAATAATGTATAATTATTTGAAATTTTATAATCTAATATTTTTTTTTTTTTTTTTTTTTTGTATTTTTTTAAATACATTAATTTAATTTAAAATAAATAATGCCGTTTATCTAATTAAGGTTAACGGTGAACGTTAAAAAATAGTTTAAAGGTTTTGAAATTTTATAATGTTATATTAATTAATTTTATTATTAATGTTATAAAGTTATATAACTATTTTAAAATTTTATGATGTTATAATATTTTTTTTTTTTTTTTTATCTAGAATTTTTTGAATACATTAATTATCTATCTAACTAACATTATCAACGATTAACGTTAGAAAAATTGATTAAAAGTTTTGAAATTTTATAATGTGATTATAATGGTTAATTTTTTTTTTTGTGTTGGCTTTTTTTGTTTCTTATTTAGAGTATGTTTAAAATATATTTAAAAACAAAACACATTGTCGTTTAAATGTACATAACTTTATATGAAATACAAAAATAAATTTAATTAATTTCTCATGGATCTTAATTTAAAGAACTAATATTGACATAAAAATAATAAATATCATGCTTGTGATATAAAATTTTCGATCTCATAACAATAACAAAAAATTTATTATTTCTTATTGTTTTGTATTAAATTTATTATTATTGATTTATTATTTTTTTTTAAAATTTATTGTTAATTTATTATTGTTTTTAAAATTTATTATAGTTGATTTATTGATACTTATCAAATTTATTATTGTTGATTTTTATTATTCTTAAAATTTATTATTGGGGATATATTTATTTTAAATGTGTTCGTACTTAAAACAATTGTTTAGTTTTCTCGTTATATAGCAGACGACTTCACTGATGACTGGAAACAGGATCTCGATAAAATATACTTCAAAAATATGATGAACAGAGAAAACTGATGTAAATCTTGGAAATAAGTATGTTTTATTAAATAAAGCATTTTAATACCAGAAATATGATTGTTTTATATTGGAGTTTTAAGTCAATAATGAAATCCATATTTTGCTGAAATTAAAAAAATCGAATGAATAAATGTTTGGTTTCCTTTATCTTAAAACTTTCTATGAACATATTAAACAAGTTTGAAAAAAAGTTTGTATTGCTTCTTTGAAGACATTGGGTTTTTATTTTTATGTTAATTCAATGCTCAAATTGAAAGAAACAGTCGAAAAGTTTCATAAAAACATTCCTAAATCAAGTCTTTCAAATAAACAGCTAGTCATTGTTTTAATAGTTTTTTATTTCTTTTAGTGAAATTGCTTTGTGTTTTTATTATCGTGCTCAACATTCAAAAGCCGCAACCAAACAAATTCAAAAGTTTGTAGCATTTCAGAAAATCAAATCACTGAGAATTAATTTAAAGTGTCTATTGAAGTAGGCGGGGGGCCAAACTAATTCCTTTTCAACTCATGCATAAGGAAAACACAAAAAACGAACACCGGTTAAAAGTTGCCGAAGAACAAAACTCCTTTCATTTCACCAATACCAATATCACAAGAGCCGCCTTTTGAATGGAAAAATTTCCATTTTCATTAAACAACAATAAAAAAAGTGAAAACTATAACAACAAAAAAAGTAAACGCGTGCATATATCGAAATTCATTTCGAAGGCAAGGCAGGCATCAGTCGGCAAATCAGAAAATGCTTTAATCTCATTCTACACAGGAACATTTCTGAGACTTCTTGGAGAAGAACCCAGTATTGGGAATTTGCAAAGGAAGAGAAGGCGATAAACCTCTTATCTGAGTGAAATGCTTTGCATACTGTCTCGCGATGAAAAAGAACAACTGGAGGATTCCTACTGGCAATCAATACTTCGATTTGTGGAACTTAAAGGAACATGCCTCTAGTGCTGGTGCTTGAAGAGGTTGATACGAGGAAGATTTTATTTTTTGCCACGTGTTCACAGTACGATAAAGAAATATAATTTTTTTTGCTGCAAGAAAGAAACTAATAAAAAAACACAGAATTTTTTTTTTTTTATTTTAAAGAAAGGAATTTTTGTGGGGCGGCAATCAAGACTTGGCATTCTTTTGCCTTCATGGCAAGGCACGTCGCAAGGAATGCGTGTAGTCAGCCAAAAGGAAAAAAAAATCTTAATGTGAGACGAGTTATTTCTTTTTCGTTTTTCTTAACTATGTTCTTTTTGTTGATATGGTTTCGCCATTTGAATTATTCAGGAAGAAGGCTTAAGATAGAAATAAATATCTGAGTCTTGAAGTGAACACAAAATATTTTTATTTTTTTCTTCCGATTTTTGAAAGGGTTTTAAACCCCTGATTAAACAAAGTATTTCAAAATCATTTTAACCATGAAATCAGAGTGAAATCAAATAAAGGTTATATTTTAATATAATGAAAGCAAATATGTTATTTTTGTTGTATATTACTATCACTATAACTCTTCGTACGACAGCTTTTCAAAATCAGATGTTTAAAAATGGGGCGCAATAATAGATGGTAAGACGGGCAAATCTGGTCACGAACCTCGTCTAAAGAGCAGTAAAGTGACAAGAAAGCCTGTAATTTATTATTACAAAATAAAAGTTAAAATTGATTTATTCTGTATTTAATAAATTTAAGTTGAAATTGATAAATTACAAAACTTTGTATCAAGATATTGAACACATTAATTTGCAAAAATTGCAACATTAAATTATCGTTACCAAATAAAAAAACAACATGAAATAAATTAATTTAATTTTTATTTAGCAAAATTTATTATTGTTGATTTTTTGTTTTTAAAATGAAGTTGATTTATTTATTTTAAATGTGTTTGTTTCAAAAACATTTTTTTTGAAAATTTTGCCGTTATATACAATGATTAATTGTTGATTGAAAACAGGGTTTTGTATAAAATTTTCTTCGAAAAAAAGTTAAATGGAAAACGAAAATGATTTAAATCTTGGAAATATTTTTATTAAATGATAATTCAATTAAAATGTTTATTATATCAGATTGAGTTTTTAAATTAATTGTTATTTAACAATAAAATCCATTTTGTTGAAAAAAAAAATGTCGAATGAATACATGTTTTTCTTCAAGTAATTTTGTTGAATATAATAAAACTGTTTGAAGAAAGTTTTGTATTATTTCTTTGAAGTCGTTGTGTTTTATTTTTATGTTAATTCAATGTTCAAATTGAAAGAAACAGTTGAAAAAGGTTTACAAAAACATTCGAAATCAGGTCTTTCAAATAAGCTGCTAGTCGTTGTTTTTTAAAAGATTTTTATTTTCCTTTTCGAAATTGCTTTATGTTTTCATTATCGTACTCAACATTCAAAAGCCGTAAAACCAAAACAAATTCAAAAGTTTGTAGCATTTTAGAAAATCAAATCACTGAGAATTAATTTAAATTACCTATTGAAGTAGGCTAGGGACCAAACTAATACCTTTTCAACTCATGCATAATGAAAACACAAAAATCGAACACCGGTTAAAAGTTGCCGAAGAAGAAAAACTCCTTTCATTTCACCAATACCAATATCACAAGAGCCCTTTTGAATGGAAAAATTTCCATTTCATTAAACAAAACAAAAAAAGGGAAAAACTAAAGCAACAACAAAAAATAAAAGTAAAGGCGTGCATATATCGAAATTCTTTTGGAAGGCAAGGCAGGCATCAGTCGGCAAAAACAGAAAATGTTTTAATCTCATTCTGCCCAGGAACATTTCTCAGATTTCTTGAGAAGAACCCAGTATTGGGAATTTGCAAAGGAAGTAAAGGCGATAAACCTCTTATCTGAGTGAAATGCTTTGCATACTGTCTCGCGATGAAAAGAACAACTGGAGGATTCCTACTCGCAAATCAATACTTCGATTTGTGGGACTTAAAAAGGAACATGCCTCAGTGCTGGTGCTTGAAAAGGTTGATACCGAGGAAGATTTTTTTTTTGCCACGTGTTCACTGTCCGATAAAGAAATATAATTTTTTTTTTGTTGGAAAAAAAAAAAAAAAAAAAAAAAGTTTTTTCATTTAAAGGAAGGAATTTTTAGTTTGGCGGCAATCAAGACTTGGCATTCTTTGCCTTTATGGCAAGGCACGTCGCATGGAATGCTTGTCGTCTTTAGCTGAAAAAAAAAGGAAAAAAAAATCTTAATGTGAGATGAGTTATTTCTTTTTCGTTTTTCTTAACTATGTTCTTTTGTTGATATGGTTTCGCCATTTGAATTATTCAGTAAGAAGGCTTAAGATAGAAATAAATATCTGAGTTTTGAAAGTGGACAAAAATTTTTGTATTTTGATTTTTTTTCTTCAGTTTTGGAAAGGGTTTTAGGACCCCCTAATTAAACAAAAAAGTATTTCGGAATTAAGTTTTACCGTGAAATCAGAGTGAAATAAAAAAAATATTATCTTTTAATATAATTAAAGCTTAATGTTTTTGTTTTTTTTTTTAGCGTACAGCGTGCTTTCATCTACAGATTCTATCAGTGGCGCAATACATTTATGAGAAATTTCCACGGAACAGCGTTTTACCAGGAAATGCTGACATTTATTATTGCAAAATAAAAACAAAATTTATGTATATTAAAATTTTTTTCTGTATTTCAAATTTATGTTAGAAATCGATAAATTTACAAAAATGTATATCAAGATTTTGAAAACATTCTAACGAAAAATTTTTTACAATGAAATATATAACAAATTAAATTATTTATGAAACATAAATATAAAAACATTAAATTTTATGAATTAAATTAATTAAACTCAAATAAAATTTATTTTTTTGTTGTATATTACTATCACCATACCTTTCGTACGAAAATTTCAATTTTTGTTTAGAAAGGGGCGCATAATAGATGGTAAGACGGGCAAATTGCCACTGAACCTCGTCTGGTAATGAGTGAAAATCTGTAATTTATTATTACAAAATAAAGTAAAATTGATTTATTCTGTATTTAATAAATTTAAGTTAGAAATGTGATAAATTTACAAAAATATGTATCAAGATATTGAACACATTAATTTGCAGCAAAAAATATATAGCAACATTAAATTAAGCAACATAAATAAAAACAACATGCATACGAAATTAAATTAATTATTTAATTAAATTGTTAGCAAAATTTATTATTGTTGATTTATTTTTATTTTAAATGTGTTTGTACAAAGAAATGGTAAAGCATTTTTTCAATTTTTGCCGTTATATACCAAACGATTACATTGATGATTGAAAACAGGATTTCGATAAAATGTTCTTCAAAAATATGATGAGCACAGAAAACTGATGTAAATCTTGGAAATAAAAGCGTCTTATTAAATGATGCATTTCAATACCAGAAATATGATTGTATCAGATTGAGTTTTTAAATTAATTGTTATTTAATAATAAAATTCATATTTTGTTGAAATTAAAAAAATACGAATGAATAATGTTTTGTTTTTCTTCTTCACCTCAAAACTTTCTGTGAATATAAAAAAAAGTTTGAAGAAAGTTTTTATTATTTCTTTTGAAGTCGTTGTGTTTTATTTTTATGTTAATTCAATGCTCAAATTGAAAGGAGTAGTTGAAAGGTTTTACAAAACATTCGAACTCAGGTCTTTCAAATAAGCTGCTAGTCGTTGTTTTAATAGTTTTTATTTCTCCTTTTCGAAATTGCTTTATGTTTTCATTATCGTACTCAACATTCAAAAGCCGCAAAACCAAAACAAATTCAAAAAGTTTGTAGCATTTCAGAAAATCAAATCACTGAGAATTAATTTAAATTACCTATTGAAGTAGACGAGGGCACCAAACTAATACCTTTTCAACTCATGCATAATGAAAACACAAAAATCGAACACCGGTTAAAAGTTGCCGAAGAACAAAAACTCCTTTCATTTCACCAATACCAATATCACAAGAGCCCCTTTTGAATGGAAAAAATTTCCATTTTCATTAAACAAAAAAAAAAAGGGAAAAACTAAAGCAACAACAAAAAAAAAAATAAAGGCGTGCATATATCGAAATTCTTTTGGAACACAAGGCAGGCATCAGTCGGCAAAACAGAAAATGCTTTAATCTCATTCTGCCCAGGAACATTTCTCAGATTTCTTGGAGAAGAACCCAGTATTGGGAATTTGCAAAGGAAGCAAAAGGCGATAAATCTCTTATCTGAGTGAAATGCTTTGCATACTGTCTCGCGATGGAAAAGAACAACTGGAGGATTCCTACTCGCAAATCAATACTTCGATTTGTGGACTTAAAGAACATGCCTCCAGTGCTGGTGCTTGAAAAGGTTGATACCGAGGAAATTTTTTTTTTTTTGCCACGTGTTCACTGTCCGATAAAAGAAATATTTTTTTTTGTTGGCAAAAAAAAAAAATTAATAAAAAAAAAATATTTTTTTTTTTCATTTAAAGGAAGGAATTTTTAGTTTGGCGGCAATCTAGACTTGGCATTCTTTTCGCCTTTATGGCAAGGCACGTCGCATGGAATGCTTGTCGTCAGCTAGTCTGAAAAAAGGAAAAAAATCTTAATGTGAGACGAGTTATTTCTTTTTCATTTTTCTTAACTGTGTTCTTGTTGTTGATATGGTTTCGCCATTTGAATTATTCAAGAAGAAGACTTAAGGTAGAAATAAATATCTGAACTTTGAGAGTGGAAAAAATTTGTAGTTTTGGATTGTTTTTCTTCTTCAGTTGTTTTTAAAGGGTTTTCGAACCACTAATTAAAAAAAAATATTTCGGAATAAGTTTTATCATGAAATCAGAGAGAAATTAAAACAATATTATCTTTTAATATAATGGAAGCAATATGATTTTTTTTCTGTATAGTACTATCACTATACGACATTTCACAACAGCGTTTCGGTTACAGATGCTGTTTAGTAGTATCAATTGAGACAGACATATTCATCAATAATTTGTTGCGTTTCAATAAAGAAAACTTGATTCAAAACTACAGAGAACTGAATTATGATATATCTGCAATCTGAAAAATAGAATCTAACGAAAATATTTTTTGTTAGATTAGAGTTTTATAGATCTGAGGAAGACCCTGAAATACCATATCTCTGTTATTGTGTTGCTGAAAGAGCAGGGAGTATGTATTGAAAGGACCATAATTAGCTATATGCTGTTCTGGTGGTTAATGGTAAATCAGTACTTAGTATTTGAAAACAGCAATAGTCTGGCATTAAGATGTGTGAAGATGTGGTGTTTGCAGCAAAATGTTTGCAGAAGATGTGGTGTTTGCAGCAAAAGTGTTCAAATAACTGTATACAAAAAGGTTTATGAGTTGGCCAACATGCACACGAAAGAGCATGTTTTTGCTTTGGAAAGAATTATTGCTGTATTTAACCTGTTTTCTTCAACCCTTCAAGATATGCGAATTACCTTAACAAAGAAATGGACTAGTTAGCTATTTCATTTATATACGCTGTTCTGATGGCTAATGATCTTAAGTCAGCACTCAGTATTTATTAGCAGCAATAACAAAGTATGGGATTAATGTGAGTGAAGATACCAGAAATATGATAGTTTCAGATAGAGCTTTTAAATCAATTGCTATTTAATAATAAAATCCATATTGTGTTGAAATTAAAAAATATACGAATGAATAAATGTTTTGTCTTCTTAATCTCAAAACTTTCCTCGAACGAAATAAAAATAAATAAGTTTGAAAAAAAATGTACCACTTCTCTGAAATCGTTGTGTTTTACTTTTATGTTAATTCAATGCTCAAATTGAATGAGACAGTTGAAAGGTTTTACAAAACTCACGTCTCCCAAAATAAGCCGCTAGTCGTTGTTTTAATAGATTTTTTATTTCTGTTTTCAAAATTGCTTTGCGTTTTCATTATGGTGCTCAACATTCAAAGCCACAAAACCCAAACAAATTCAAAAAGTTTGTAGCATTTCAGAAAATCAAATCACTGAGAATTAATTTAAAAAGTACTATTGAAGTAGGCGGGGGGCCAAACTAATTCTTTTCAACTCATGCATAATGAAAACACAAAAATCGAACACCGGTTAAAAGTTGCCGAAGAACAAAAATTCCTTTCATTTCACCAATACCAATATCACAAGGGTCGCCTTTTGAATGAAAAAATTCCATTTTCATTTCACAAAAAAAAAAAAAAAAAAAAAAAAGGGGAAAAACTACAACACCAACAAAAAAAAAAAAAGTGAAGTTGTGCATGTATCGAAATTCCTTTCGAAGGCAAGGCAGGCATAGTCGGCAAAACAGAAAATGCTTTAATCTCATTTTACCAGGAACATTTCACAGATTTCTTGGAGAAGAACGCAGTATTGGGAATTTACAAAGGAAGCAAAGGCGATAAACCTCTTATCTAAGTGAAATGCTTTACATACTGTCTCGCGATGAAAAAGAACAACTGGAGGATTCCCTACTCGCAAATCAATACTTCGATTCGTGGGACTTAAATGAACATGCCTCTATTGCTGGTGCTTGAAAAGGTTGATACCGAGGAAGATTTTATTTTTGCCACGTGTTCACAGTACGATAAAGAAATATAATTTTTTTTTGTTTTGCCAAAAAAAATTAATAAAAAAAAAAGATTCTTTTTTTTCATTTTAAAAGGAATTTTTGTGGTGCGGCAATCAAACTTGGCATTCTTTTGCCTTTATGGCAAGGCACGTCAAGAAATGCGTGTCGTCTGCCAAAAAAAAATCTTAATGTGAGACGAGTTATTTCTTTTTTTCCGTTTTCTTTACTATGTTCTTTTTGTTGATATGGTTTCGCCCTTTGAATTATTCAGGATTGGCTTAAGGTAGAAATAAGTATCTCAGTCTTGAAAGTGGACAAAAATTTGAGTTTTAGTTTTTTTCTTCCGGTGTTTGGAACCCCTTGAATAAACATAAGTATTTCGGAATTAGTTTTACCATGAAATCAGAGTGAAATAAATGAAGGTTATATTTTAATATAATGAAAGCAATAGATTATTGTTGGTGATGGATTATAGTTTTAAAATTTATTATTTTGATTTATTTATTTTAAATATTAACGTATGTAAAAATATATTTTATGTTTTGTTGTTATATAGCAGACGATTACACTGAAGAGGATTTCTATAAAATATTACTGTTCAAAAATATGTTATGAAAAGAAAACTGATGTAAATCTTGGAAATAAAAGCGTCTTATTAAATGATGAATTTTAATACCAGAAATAGGATTGTTTTTACATTCTTGTTTTACAGTAAATCAATTGTTATTTAATAATGAAATATTCTTATTTTGTTGAAATTAAAAAACATACGAATGAATAAATTTGTCCTCTTTATCACAAAACTTTCTATGAACATAATAAATAAATTTGAAAAAGTTTGTATTACTTCTTTGAAGTCATTGTGTTTTCATTTTTATGTTAACTCAATGCTCAAATTGAAAGAAACAATTGAAAGTTTTACAAAAAAACATTGAATTCAGGTCTGTCAAATAAGCTGCTAGTCGCTGTTTTTAATATTTTTTATTTCTACTTGCGAAATTGCTTTGTGTTTTTTATCGTGCTCAACATTCAAAAGCCACAAAACCAAAAACAAATTCAAAAAGTTTGTAGCATTTCAGAAAAAAATCTCTGAGAATTAATTTAAAGTGCCTATTGAAGTACAAGGGGGTCCAAACTAATTCCTTTTCAACTCATGCATAATGAAAACACAAAATCGAACATCGGTTAAAAGTTTGACTGAACAAAAACTCTTTCATTTACCAATACCAATATCACAAGAGTTCCCTTTTTAATGGACAAATTTCCATTTTCATTAAACAACTACAAAAAAAAAGTGAAAAACTACAACAACAACAAAAAATAAAGCAAAAGGCGTGCATATGTCGAAATTCCTTTCGAAGGCAAGGCGGGCATCAGTCGGCAAAACAGAAAATGCTTTAATCTCATTCTTCCCAGGAGCATTTCTCAGATTTCTTGAGAAGAACCCAGTATTGGGAATTTGCAAAGGAAGCAAATGCGATAAACCTCTTATCTGAGTTAAATGCTTTGCATACTGTCTCGCGATGAAAAAGAACAACTGGAGGATTCCTACTCGCAAATCAATATTTCGATTTGTGGGACTTAAAAAGGAACATGCCTCTATTGCTGGTGCTTGAAAAGGTTGATACCGGGAAGATGCTTTTTTTGCCACGTGTTCAGTACGATAAAGAAATATAATTTTTTTGTTGCCAGAAAAATTAATAAAAAAGTAGAATTTTTTTTCATTTTAAGGAAGGAAATTTTGCTGTGGGGCGCCAATCAATTGGCATTCTTTTGCCTTCATGTCAAGGCACGTCGCAAGGAATGCGTCGTCATCCCCAAAAAAAAAAAAAAAATCTTAATGTAACACGAGTTATTTCTTTTTCCTTTTCTTAACTATGTCCTTTTTTTTGTTGATATGGTTTCGCCATTTGTATTATTCAGGAAGATGGCTTAAGATAGAAAT
>BPLR01007859.1:0-34536 GCA_021605095.1 Caerostris extrusa
TTACGTATTGCTATTAGCTTGAAGATAGAAGCCGCGGACTGCGGCAACACTATCCCCCCTCAACGATCGTGGTTAACGATCATACAATTGATCCCTTGATTGTACGGGACCTACGGTTTAAGTGGATCTGGATCCACAAACATCCATGCAGCACCGTGGACCGAGCACACTCGGCCATCAGCCAACACATTTTAAGTAGTTTATTTAAAATAACAGACTGCATCATCATTATGTTTACTTCTTTGTAAATTCAAATTCCTACTCAGTTTAAAAACTATTAATAAAGAAAATAAGTTATATATATATTTTTTTAACAAGTAAATACATGATTTGTATAAATTTCATATGATTTTTGTAATAAATTTTTACCAAAATATAGGTAAGTTTTCCGGCACAAACAGGCTGTAGAAAAATACATTTTACAACCCCCTCTTCCCTGCCCTTAGCCTCTCAAGCCCCCGAAAAAGAAGATCCAATGAAATACATCAAGGAGATTTTTAAAAACATTAAAAAAACATATAAAAAAAAAGAATAAAATGTATCCAGGATTCAATGAGATTCGGATGTAATTTATGACAATTTTAAATTGAAATCGTTTGCTTTTTATTCTTAATAATCGCTTGCTTTTGATTCTTCTTATTAATAAATAACTATTTTGAACTTCATATAATTAATTGTCTCAAAATTAATTGTTAAAAAAAAATTGTTGTTGTTTTCTAAAAATAATTGTTGAACTTAATATAATTGTTTAAAAAAAAGTGTATTAAAAAGTCATACAAAAATTGATTCATAAATTATTTAAAAAATATATATATAGCGAAGTAATGGACTGAAAAATCGCTTTAAAAATAATTGCAATTTCACGGATAAAATAGAGTGTTTAATTTTTGCATTTTAAATTACAACTTATTATAATTTCTAAATCAATAGCTTTAGCTTAATAATAGAATAACTAGTTCTGGCTTTAAAACAGTTTTTGTCAATTTTTAAACTGTTTTTTTTCTTTTACTGTATTGGCAACAATTAAAAACCAAACGATTTTGATTAAAAATAAACAGATTATATATCGTTGCAACTAATTGAAATTCATTAAATCTAATGAAAATAAATAAATAAAAAGACAATCATAATTCAAATTATTAGAGGAACTATATAATAGAAATTTGTTTAATTCACTCATATAAGTATTAAAAATTATTTCACCCAAAGCAAAACAAATATTTTTCTTTTAAATTTAATAGTTATGATGCTGTATCTTAATTGTTTGATTATAATATTCATTAATTATGTGCTTAAATTTTATTCAGCTGTAATTACCAGTGCTTTTTATGATAATCTTATTCATTACTTACCTCGAAATTAATTCTAATTTTTAGTTTATTCCGGCATTCAAAAATAAGTATATTTTTTTTCAATGCTTAATAATTTGAATGGTCCTGTGGCCTGTTTAATAAAATTTGATGGGTTCTATAAATATGCACTCAAGAACAAACAAACATAAGCAAGAATGCAGTGGATTGTAAACTACTATTTCAAGTGGCATAAGGTAAAAAAAGTTTAGTTTTCACTAACAAAATAATTTTTCAAAAGAAAACGTTTCATGAATTTTATTTAAAAGGATTTTATTATAAAAACAAATTCTAAAAGAAGGGAAATCTTAAATATTAATTACATAGAAATTTATTCAATGAAAAGAAAATGCTTTCAATACTGTAAAGTTGAAAGCAATTAAAAGCTTAAATTTTTTTTATTAAGAACTCTTTTAGTTTTGAAGAGAATATTGTCCTGAGTAACCCTTATATTATTTTTATTAATATTTTACAAAGCGGAAATTAATTTCAGTGATTTTAAAGTATTTTCCTTCTTTGTATATTCTTATTTTTGTTGCAGAACATTTTGAAGCAAACGCAAAATTGAAAAGACTTAGAAAAACATGTGTTTAAAGAATTATAATACATTCGGTTTAGAGCTCGTAGTTATAATTAATTTGTTTTAGATATTTAAATTTATGTATATTGAGTTGTACGTTGTTAGGGCTGGTTGATTGGGCGAATTACTTTAAATTATTATTATTTTTATTTTAATGCAACTTAAGTAAACACTTAGACAATTGTCTTGAATGCCTTAAGGCAAATGCTGCACCGACGTTACTCACTTAGCTCTACCCCAGGAGGTATGTAAAGATAGAGCTACGGACTGGGAGTAACAATGCCTCCACAACTCTCTACGATCATGCTAAACCAGGATCTACGGCTTAAAGTGTTTCTGAACCACTACAAACATCCATGGCACAGCCGGGACACGAATTCAAAAACCCGGTACTCGGAGCGCCATAGCGCTAACTACTCAGCCATTCAGGCGCCTTATTTTAAATTATAAAATTAAAAAATTTAAATGAATTTTAACAACAATACTTAGTATATTTTATAATTTTATGTCATTAATATCCATAGATCCCAGTTTAATAAGACTGTAGAGCGCTGGGCGTAGGACTGACAACCCCACGCCGTAAAAAAAAAACATCTCATGGTTCGAATCTTCGCAGTAGGCAGACAGCTTTGGCCCAACATGGGACTGTTGCGCCACTGATAATGATGACGACGATGGGTCATTAGTATAAACTAGTTGGCGGTTCTGGCGCTCGGTGACGCAGATTTCGGGTTTGAATCCCTGAGGGGTACAATGGATATTTGCAGTGGCTCACATGGATTATAGTTTAGAACCATCTCACATCCTTCCGTTTTGCTATATGTGAAGAAACATGCACGCAAAAGTCTAAAAGTCCAGTAGTCGTTTGTTTTTAAAAATTTTACCTCTAATTTAAAAAAATTAATAAATTTGAAATAAAATTTAAAAAAATAAATAATTTAATAAAAATAAATAATTTAATAAAAATAAATAATTTAAAAAATTTAAAATATATTATTTTTGTTTTTTAAAAGAAGATTAAGATTTATTTTACATGATAGTTTTTAAGATTAAGAATGAAAATTTAAGTATTTTAAAAACCTATTATAAACCACAAAAATAGATTAAGATGAACTTTAGAAGCAAACATTTGAAGATATTTAATTTTTTAAGTTCATATTATTTTTTGAAAAACTCAGCGTAATTATTTTGATTTAATTTTGCTTTTTCAAAGTGAGGGTATTATTCTTCTGCCTGTATAGCTATTACAGAATCAAATTTGATTTCAAATGAGAAATAATTTTTTTTTTTTTTTTTTTTTCTTTTTTTTTTTTTAACATCAACAACCTAAGGTGTATAATTAAAAAAGAGAAAGAACTCTGTCTCCATTTTAGATTAAAATGCATCGCAAGAAGTTAGAGGATCAATATACTGAGAAGTAAAAAAAAACATATATTTTAAATGAATACTGATTCTGCCTTTTTAATTAGTATGATTGGATGTAAGAATTGAAAACTTGACTTTTAGAATTCTTTTTTTTTTCATCCTCTTTGCAATTAATTTTGGTTTCTCCAAGTTAAGAAGCTAATTAAATATTGAGGGTCTCAAGAATTTTAAACCTTTCTTTAATAATCAATTTTTAAAGTGAAGATGGAATTATTTCATTGGTATTTTCTTGAGAGAACAATTCCGAAATTTAATGAATGCATCTTCTGCGGAATTGAAATCAGTAGAAAGTAAGATGGGGGTGTAACTCACCAAAAATTATAATGAAATATTCTTCGACAAACAGAGAATATTTGTTTTTTATGAAATTTTGGGAATTTTCTGTTTCTGGCCAGATTATCTTTAAAGAATATTCATTTAATACGCTCACCCCTTTTTTTTTCTATGCCAAAGTAAACGAGAGTAACACATGAGCAATTTAATGTTTCAATTGGTTTTTTAAAATTTACCTCAAATTAAAATGTAAAAAAAATATTTTATGAACGTTAATAAAGAAAATAATTAAAATATATTTAAAAGAAAATCTTATGTAAAAATTACCATCAAAAAATATAACTGCAATTTATAATTTTTATCATTACGTTTTTATCACTTTGTAAAAATAGTTCCTACCTCAATTTAGTAAAAATAAAATTTTTAAAAACAGTTTTGAATTTTAAAGCAAGTGAATGCATAATTATATTTTTGTAAGAAGTTTTTATAAAAATATAGAAAATAGTTCCAAGTAGAATTTTTTCTTCTTATAATTTAATTTTTTTATACATTTTAATATAGTGATAAAAATATCCAATTAATGTCTAATATATCATACTTTTGTTAATGTCCTGCATTTTTTATGTTAAGATTTTCAATTTTTCATTTCAATTTTACCTCCAAAGACACACTGGAAAATGTTGAAGATTCTTTCAATTAGTTCTCCTAAATGTCTGAGAATTTGCAATACAATAGTTTTTCAATTGAAAATTACTAAATATAGGAACTTTCATTTAATTGTGAAACAAATCAATTAGAAAACTAGTAAAGATAAATAGTTAGTAGAGTTCAAATTGCTAACAATAAGCTGAAATTGAATTTTTTTAAAAATTTTAAACTATATTATTTTGTTTCAAAAAAAAAGAAGAATAAGATTTATTTTTATTGCATGATAGTTTTTGCTGTTGCCTAAAATTCTAAGTACTTTAAAAACTGCTAACATAAAAATAGAAAAACGAACATTAAGAAGGAAACACATGAAGCTGATTAATTTTTTAAGTTAATTATTTTTTGAAAAACTCAGAGTAATTATTTTGATTTAATTTGCTTTTTCAAAGTGAAGGTATTATTTTCTGCCTGTATTGCTATTACAGAATCAAATTTGATTTCAAATGAGAAATAATTCTTTTTTTTTTTTTCACGAGTTTTCTTTTTGCTTTTTTTTTTTTTACTTTTTAACACAACTATTCTTAAGGTGTATAATTAAAGAGGAGAACTCTACCTCCATTTTAGATTAAAGAAAGCATGCGAAAGTAGAGGGATCAATATAATTGAGAAATAAAATAAAAAAATATACTTTAAATGAATACTGATTCTGCCTTTTTAATTAGTATGAGTGGATGTAAGAATTGAAACTTGACTTTAGAATTCTTTCATTTTTTTTTTCGTCTTTGCAATTAATTTTGGTTTTCCAAGTTAAGAAGCTAATTAATTATTAAGGGTCTCAAAAGAATTTTAAGCCTTTCTTTAATAATCAATTTTTTAAAGTGAAGATGGAATTATTTCATTGTTATTTTCTTGAGAGAACAATTCCAAAATCTAATGAAGGCATCTTTCTGCGGGAATTGAAATCTGTAGAAACTCCTCCCTAGCACCTCACTCTACTTCCATCGAAAAGTGCATCTCTTGTCTTGAAGACCTTGACTCAAAAAGGCAAGGATATCGTTTTACAGTGGATCCAGGCCATTGTGGGTCTTGGTAATGAGAAGGCGAACACTCTATCTGATAATCTTCTTGAAGGCAACTCATCTAAAACCTGGTTTAACTTTATTCTAAACATCCCTGATCAGCCTAGGTTTAAAGCTGTTGCCCTTTTCAGATTCCTGACGGGCCATGATTGTATGGCCAATCATCTTTTTCGCATGAAAATATTTGCAAGCCCAAAATGCATGCGCTGCAGTCTTGGAGAGGACATGGATTCATCTCACCTTCCTGTCTGCCCCGCACTTGTTTCCCTACTGTGTAGGGTCGTTGCTGGGAGGCTAGGGCCCTTATGGGCTAAACATGTCACTATGTGATTTCTTTCGATTCTCGATGTCGTTTTCATGTTCTTTGTGTTGTTTTCTTTTTTTTATTACTTATTGTAGCCTGCCATTGGAAATAAATATAAAAAAAATATTTGGTACAATCCCAATTTATAATGAAATCTCCTGTGACGTTTGGGAGAATATTTGCTTATTATAAATTTGAAATTTTTTCTTTGTTTCTAATAGATTTTCTTAAAGTAAATTCATTAATATCATTTACGTTTAAGTAAACAAGTAGCACATTGGCAATTTAATTGTTTCAATTTGCTTTTTTAAACACTTACCTCAATTTAAATGTAGAAAAAAATATTTTATGAACTTTAATAAAGAAAATAATTTAAATATATTTAAAGAAAATCTTATTTAAATTTAATTAAAATAAATATGATTACTATTTATCATTATCATTACTTTTATCTCTTTGTAAAATAGTTCCCAAATTTCAGTTTAGTAAAAAAACAATTAAAAAAAAAAAGTTTTAAATTTTTTAACAAGTGAATACATAATTATATTTTTTTGTAAAAATTTTATAAAAATATAGATAAAATATTTCCAAGTATAATTTTTTTTCATAATATGATTTTTTAAACATTTTAATATAATGATAAAATATCCAATTAATGTCTAATATGTCATATATTGTTAATGTACAGCATTTTAAATTAAGATTTCAATTTTTCATTTTATTTTTTATACCTCCAAAGACACTGTGAAAAAGGTGGAGATTCTTGCAATTAATTCCGTAAATGTCTGAGAATTTGTAAAAAGGTAACTTCCCAATATTAGTATACAATATTTGTCAGTTAAACAATTAATTAAATATTAAGGAATTCATTTAATATTGAGAGAAACAAATCAATTAGAAAACTAGTAAAGTTTAATAGTTAGTAGATTCTAAATTACTTACAACGGCATGAATTGCAATTTTTTCAAAAACAATTTAAACTATATTATTTTGTTTTTTTTAAAAAGAAAATTAAGATTTTATTTTATATGATAGTTTCTAAGGATTAAGGATAAAAATTCAAGTATTTTAAAAACCTGCTTATATAAAAATAGATAAAAACGAACTTTAGTGGAGCAAAACCTATGAAGCTGATATTTTTTAAATTCATTATTTTTTGAAAAATCAGCTTAATTATTTTTAATTTAATTTTGCTTTTTTTCAAAGTGAAGGTATTATTCTTCTGCCTGTATTGCTATTACAGAATCAAATTTGATTTCAAATGGGAAATGATTCTTTTATGAATTTCTTTTTCACACCAACAGTTCTTAAGGTGTATAATTAATGAGAAGAACTCTACCTCCATTTTAGATTAAAGAATGCATGCGAAGTTAGAGGATCAATATAATTGAGAAGTAAAATAAAAATATATATTTTAAATGAATACTGATTCTGCCTTTTTAATTAGTATGATTGGATGTAAGAATTCGAAACTTGACTTTTAAAAATTCTTTCATTTTTTTTCCTCTTTGCAATTAATTTTGGTTTTCCAAGTTAAGAAGCTAATTAAATCTTAAGGGTCTCAAAAAGAATTTTAAGCCTTTCTTTAATAATCAATTTTTAGAGTGAAGATGGAATTATTTCATTGTTATTTTCTTTTGAGAGAACAATTCCAAAATTTAATGAAGGCATCTTTCTGCGGAATTGAAATCTGTAGAAAGTAAGATGGGGGTAGAATCCCAATTTGTAATGAAATCTGATTTGATGTTGGGGGAGAATATTTACTTATTATGAAATTTGGAATTCTATCTTTGTTTCTAATAGATTTTTAAAGGAAATTGATTATTATCACCCTTTATCTCTAAGTATACAAGTAACACATGAGCAATTTAATTGTTTCAAAATATAAATAATTTGCTTTTGTAAATATTAACCTCAATTTAAATGTAGAAAAAATATTTTATGAACATTAATAAAGAAAATAATTAAAATATATTTAAAGAAAACCTTTTGTAAATTTAATTGAAATAAATATGACTACAATTTATCATTTCATTTTTACCACTTTGTTAAATAGTTCGTACATTTCAGATTAGTAAAAACAATTAGTAAAAAAGTTTTTGAAATTTTGTAACAAGTGAATGCATAATTATATTTTTTATAAGAAATTTTATAAAAATTATAGATAAAGTGTTTCCAAGTAGCATTTTTTTCTTATAATTTGATTTTTTAAACATGTTAATATAGTGATACAGTAACCTACATTGTTATATATTGTTAATGTACTGCATTTTAATTTAAGATTTCAATTTTTCATATTATTTTTTATACTTCCAAAGACATTCTGAAAAAAAGTTGAAGATTCTTTCAATGAGTTCTCATAAATGTCTGAGAATTTTGCAAAGGTAATTTCACAAAAAATTAGTATACAATACAGTATACAATATTTTTCAGTTAAAAATTAATGAAATACTAAGGAATATATTTAATATTGAGAAACAAATCATTCAGAAAACTAGTAAAGATTAATATTTAGTAGAGTCTAAATTACTTAAAACAATCGGGAAATTAATTTTTTTAAAAATTTTTTTAAACTATATTATTTAGTTTTTAAAAGAAGTTTAAGATTTATTTTATATGATAGTTTCTAAGGAATTAAGGCTGAAAAAATTATTTTAAAAACTTGCTAACATAAAAATTTAATTAAGACAACCTTAAAATCAAATATATGAAGCCATTTAATTTTTGTTCATTATTTTTGAAAACTCAGCGTAATTATTTTTATTTAATTTTGCTTTTTTTCAAATCGAGGGTATTATTTTCTTCATGTATTGCTATTGCAGAATCAAATCTGTTTTTTCAAATGAGAAATAAATCTCTTTTTTTTTTTTTTTCTGAGTTTTTTTTTTCTTTTTAACACCAACAATTCTTAAGGTGTATAATTAAAGAGAAGAACTCTACCTCCATTTTAGATTAATGAATGCACGCGAAGTTAGAGGATCAATATAATTGAGAAGTAAAATAAAAAATATATATTTTAAATGAATACTGATTCTGCCTTTTAATTAGTATGATTGGATGTAAGAATTCGAAACTTGTCTTTTAGAATTCTTTCATTTTTTCCCTTTGCAATTAATTTTGGTTTTCCAAGTTAAGAAGCTAATTAAATATTAAGGGTCTCAAAAAGAATTTTAAGCCTTTCTTTAATAATCAATTTTTAAAGTGAAGATGGAATTATTTCATTGTTATTTTCTTCAGAGAACAATTCCAAAAATTTAATGAAGGCATTTTTCTGCGGGAATTGAAATCTGTAGAAAGTAAGATGGGGTAGAACCCCAATTTATAATGAAATCTTCTTCGATGCTGGTGAGAATATTTGTTTATTATAAATTTGAATATCTCTTTGTTTCTAATAGATTTCCTTAAAGGAAATTTGTTAATATCATTATTTTTTATGTAAGCATACAAGTAGCACATTGGCAATTTAATTAGTTTCAAAAATATAAATAATATTTTTTAAAATTTACCTCAATTTAAATGTAAAAAAATATTTTCATGAACATTAATAAAGAAAATAATTAAAATATATTTTAAGAAAATTTTATGTAAATTTATTTAAAATAAATATGACTGCAATATATATTTTATCATTACTTTAACCAACTTATAAAGTAATTCCTAAATTTCAGTTTAGTAAAAAACAATTATTAAAAATCCGGTTTTAAAATTTTTTAAATAATTAATACATGATTATATTTTTGTAGAAATTTTATAAAATATATAGATAAAATGTTTCCAAGAAAAAAAAATTTTCTTTATAATTTATTTTTTAATATATAGTCATAAAATATCCAATTAATATCTAATATGCCATACATTGTTAATACTTTATTTTAAATTAAGTTTCAATTTTTTATTTCATTTTTTATACCTCCAAATGACACTCTGAAAAATGTTGAGATTCTTTCAATTAATTTCATAAATATCTGGAGAATTTGAAAACGTAAATTCACATTTATAAACAATATTTTTCAGTTAAAAAATTAATTTAAATATTAAGGAATTTATTTAAATTGGAGAAACAAATCAATTAGAAAAACTAGTAAAGATTAATAGTTAGTAGAGTCTAAATTACATATAACAACATAAATTGCAATTTAAAAAAAAAAAAAAGTCTTTAACTATAATTTTAGTTTTTTAAAAGAAGCTTAAAATTTATTTTATATGATATTTTTATGATTGATGAGTATTATAAAAACCTGCTAACATAAAAATAGATTAAAACGAATATTAAAAAAGCAAACATATGAAGCTATTTAATTTTTTAAGTTCATTATTTTTAAAAACTCAGCGTAATTATTTTATTTAATTTTGCTTTTTTTCAAAGTGAGGGTATTGTCTTCTGCCTGTATTGCTATTAGAGAATCAAATTTGATTTCAAATGAGAAATAATTTTTTTTTTTCCCTGAGTTTTTCTATTTCGTTTTTTTTCTTTCTTTTAACATCAACAGTTCTTAAGGTGTATAATTAAAGAGAAGAACGCTAACTCCATTTTAAATTAAAGAAGGCATGGGAAGTTAGAGGATCAATATAATTGAGTAGTAAAATAAAAAATAATATTTTAAATGAATACTGATTCTGCCTTTTTAATTAGTATGATTGGATGTAAGAATTCGAAACTTGACTTTTAGAATTCTTTCATTTTTTTTTTTTTCATCTCTTTGCAATTAATTTTTGGTTTTCTGAGTTAAGAAGCTAATTAAATATTAAGGGTCTCAAAAGAATTTTAAGCCTTTCTTTAATAATCAATTTTTAGAGTGAAGATGGAATTATTTCATTGTTATTTTCTTGAGAGAACAATTCCAAAATTTAATGAAGGCATCTTTCTGCGGGAATTGAAATCTGTAGAAAGTAAGATGTGGGTAGAATCCCAATTTAAAATATTCTTCGATGTTCGGGAGAATATTTTTTTATTATGAAATTTGGAATTTTTTTTGTTTCTAATAGATTATCTTAAAGAATATTCATTAATATCACCCTTTTTTTATGCCAAAGTATACGAGTAACACATGAGCAATTTAATTGTTTCAATTGGCTTTTTAAAAATTTACCTCAAATTAAATGTAAAAAAAAATATTTTATGAACATTAATAAAAAGAAAATAATTAAAATATATTTAAAGAAAATCTTATGTAAAATTAATTAAAAAAAAATATAACTGCAATTTATCATTTTTATCATTACGTTAATCACTTTGTAAAATAGTTTCTAAATTTCAATTTAGTGAATATAAAATTATTAAAAAAGCAGTTTTAAATTTTTTAGCAAGTGAATGCATGATTATATTTTTTGTAAGAAGTTTTATAAAAAATATAGAAAAATATTTCCAAGTAGAATTTTTCTTCTATTATAATTTGATTTTTATACATTTTAATATAGTGATAAAATATCCAATTAATTAATATATCATACTTTGTTAATGTCCAGCATTTTATGTTAAGATTTCAATTTTTCATTTCAATTTTTCACCTCCAAAGACACACTGAAAAAATGTTGAAGATTCTTTCAATTAGTTCTCATAAATGTCTGGAGAATTTGCAATACAATAGTTTTCAATTGAAAAATTAATTAAATATTAAGAACTTATTTAATTTTGGAGAAACAAATCAATTAGAAAACTAGTAAAAGATTAATAGTTAGTAGAGTCCAAATTGCTAACAATAAGCTGAAATTGAATTTTTTTAAAATTTTAAACTATATTATTTTGTTTTAAAAAGAAGAATAAGATTTATTTTTATTGCATGATAGTTTCTTATGATTACGGCTAAAAATTTAAGTGCTTTAAAAACCTGCTAACATAAAAATAGATTAAAACGAACATTAAGAAGGAACACATGAAGCTGATTAATTTTAAGTTAATTATTTTTGTAAAACTCAGAGTAATTATTTTGATTTAATTTTGCTTTTTCAAAGTGAAGGTATTATTTTCTGCCTGTATTGCTATTACAGAATCAAATTTAATTTCAAATGAGAAACAATTCTTTTTTTCTGAGTTTCTTTAGCTTTTTTTCCTTTTTAACACCAACAATTCTTAAGGTGTATAATTAAAGAAGAACTCGACCTCCATTTTAGATTAAAGAAGGCATGCGAAGTTAGAGGATCAATATAATTGAGAAGTAAAATAAAAAAATATACTTTAAATGAATACTGATTCTGCCTTTTTTAATTAGTATGATTGGATGTAAAAATTCGAAACTTGACTCTTAGAATTCTTTCATTTTTTTTTTTCATCTCTTTGCAATTAATTTTAGTTTTCTGAGTTAAGAAGCTAATTAAATATTAAGGGTCCCAAAAAAGAATTTTAAGCCTTTCTTTAATAATCATTTTTAGAGTGAAGATGGAATTATTTCATTGTTATTTTCTGAGAGAACAATTCCAAAATTTAATGAAGGCATCTTTCTGCGGGAATTGAAATCTGTAGAAAGTAAAATGGGTTAGAATTCCAATTTATAATGAAATCTTCTTCGATGTTGGGACAATATTTGCTTATTATAAATTTGAATTTCTTTTGTTTCAAATAGTTTTCTTAAAGGATATTTGTTAATATCACCTTCTTTTCATGTCTAAGTATACAAGTAACACATGAGCAATTTAATTGTTTTCAATTTGCTTTTTAAAAACTTACCTCAATTTAAAAATAGAAAATATTTTATGAATGTTAATAAAGAAAATAATTAAAATATATTTTAAGTAATTCTTATGTGATTTAATTAAAATATAGAATGACAAAGAAACATATGGAATGCAGTGCGATAAATGGAGTATTTCATTTTAATCCAATAAAATATATCAAGGCGATTTTTAAAAAACACATATATAGAAGAATATAAAAAGAATATATGAATGCATTCGATGCATTTTTAAAATACAACTGAATAATTTCACACACATATTAGCTTTATGATAGTATCAAATTTCCATTCAATTTAAAATAATTTTTACATGACGTTGATTAGTTTTTCTTATTATTGCATTGGCAATAATTAAAAAAACAAAAGAATCGTTTGCTTCTTAGTAATCTTTTGCTTTATTGTTAATAATCGTTTGCTTTTGATTGTTCTTACTGATAAATAATTATATTCTGAATTTACACTTAAAAGAATTGTATTGTCAATCATACAAAAATTGATTCCTGAAATGGTATTTATTTTCAGTTAAAAAAATATAGCTAAGTAATGAACTTAAAAATGAGTATTATTTTCTTAAAATGATGCTTTAAAGCCCTTCAATTTTACGATAAAACAGAGTGTTTAATTTTAATCCAATAAAATATAGCAAGGAGATTTTGAAAAAAACATATAAAAAAAAAGAAGAAAAGGCATGAATAAATGCATACGCGACAGTACCAAACTTTGTATTCTATTTAAAACAGTTTCTAAATAAGTTTTTATTGGTTTGTTTTGTAAGTTTTTTATTGTTGTTACTAATAAACAACTATTTTAAATTTAAATTTAAAAAGAATTGTATTTTCAATCATACAGAAATTGATTCACAAAAATGGTATTTGTTTTTAAAAAGTTATAATTAAGTAATGGACTGAAAAATTGCTTTTAAACAACTGCAATTTCAGGATAAACTAGAGTATTTATTTTATACATTTTAAAATACAACTGAAGTAATTTCACACGTATATTCTTTTTACGACACTATTACATTTCCTGTTTTACATAATTTTTAATTGTTTTTCTTTCAACTGCATTGGCAAACAATTAAAAAAACAAACGATTTCAATTAAAAAAAACAAAACAGATTAAATACTTTTTGCCAAAATGTAATGAATTGAAATTCAGTAAATCTAATGAAGATAAAAAATAAAAATATAAACCATAATTCATCTTATAAGAGAAACTATATAATTGCAATTTTGCTTAATTAATTATATAAGTATTGAAAAATTTATTTCACCCAAAAAGCAAAACAAATATTTTCGTTTAAATTTCTCAATAGCTATGATGCTGTATCTTAATTGTTTGATTATAATATTCATTAAAATGTGCTTAAATTCTGTTCAGCTGTAATTAACAGACCTTTTATGAAAATCTTATTCATTATTTAAATGAAATTAATTCTAATTTTTAGTCTACTATTACAGCATTCAAAATAAGTATATATTTTTTTCAATGCTTAATAATTTGAATGGTTCTGTGGCCTGCTTAATGAAATTTGATGGGTTCTTATAAATATGCACTCAAGAACAAACAAACAAACAAGAATGCAGTGGATTGTAAAGTAATTACTTAAGTGGCATAAGGTTAAAAAAAATTTCGTTTTCACTAACAAAATAATTTTTCAAAGAAAAACGTTTCATGAATTTTATTTAAAAGGATTTTATTATAAAAAAACAAATTCTGAAAGGAGGGAAATCTTAAGATATTAATTACATAGGAATTTATTCAATGAAAAAGAAATGCTTTCAATATTGTAAAGGAAAGCAATTAGTGCTTACACTTTTTTTTTTTATTAAGAACTCTTTAATTTTGAAAAATATTGTCCAAAACTTTTTATATTATTTTTATTAATATTTTATGAAGCGGAAATTAATTTCATAAGATTTTAAAGTATTTTCCTTCTTTGTATATTCTTATTTTTATTGCAGAACATTTTAGTTAACGTTAAAATTGAAAAGGCTTAAAAAAACATGTTTAAAGTATTATAATACATTGGGTTTTTGGAGCCCATAGTTATAATTAACTTTTTTAGATACTTAAATTTACGTATATTTTTAGGTTGAATGTTGTTAGGTTAGTTAATTGGGCGAATTATATTAAATTTCAAAATTTAAATAAATTTTTAATAATACTTAGTATATTTTATATTTCTATATCATTAGTATAACTAGAGAGGCCTGATGTCTGAGTGATTAGCGCTCGGTGCTGCAGGTTTCGAGTTTGAGTCCCGGCAGTGAAACGGATGTTTGTAGTGGTTCGGAATCTGCCATGGATGCTGGTAGTGGTTCGGAATCCACTTTAAACCGTAAGTCCCGATCTCATATGATCGTAGATATTGTAGGGGTAGTGTTACTCGCGTCCGTAGCATATCTTCAAGCTACACTTGGTCCTGAGTAGTGCTAAATGAGTAACAGTGTTCCTCGATGCAGTCCCTGTGGCTGCTCAGAGAGGGAATGGTCAATATGAACCAATCATCGACGTAATTAAGAAAAATAAACTAGTTAGGGCTGTCTTGTTCGGTGCCACAGGTTTCGGGTTTTGAGTCCCGGTGGCGCATTGAATGTTTGTAGTGGTTTGGATGAATTGTAGTTTAGAGCCATCTCACATCCGTATGTTTTGATATAAATGAAGAACATGCACGCAAAGGCCTTAAAGTCTTGTAGTCGTTTGTTGTGGCTCCACCTTAAGTCGCAGGTCGCAGTCTAATATGACTATAGAGCGTTATGCACAAGGCTGATATCCCTACCCCGTGAAAAGAAAAACTCTACTGTCTCAAAATCTGCCAGTAGGCAGACTACCTTACCCCACGATGGAGCTGGTGCGCCAATGAATAGAAGTATATACTAATATATAGTCGTAATATTAGTAGTAAACTAATTTATTTTTTAACGTAAGACTTCAATGTTTTATGTCATTAATATCTGTAAAAAATAAATAAAAGATAATCACAATTCATCTTACTAGAGAAACTACATAATTGAAATTCTGCTTAATTAATTATATAAGTATTAAAAAAAAATTATTTCACTCCAAAGCGAAACAAATATTTTTCTTTTAAATTTCTTAATAGCAATGTTGCTGTATCTTAATTGTTTGATTATAATATTCATTAATATGTGCTTAAATTCTGTTCAGCTGTAATGAACAGTGCTTTTTATCATAATATTATTCATTATTTATTTGAAATTAATTTAATTTTTAGCTTATTACGGCATTTAAAAAATAATTATATATTTTTTTTTCAATGCTTATTAATTTGAATGGTTCTGTAGCCTGATTAATGAAATTTGATGGGTTTTTATAAATATGCACTCAAGAACAAACAAACATACTAGAATGCAGTGGATTGTAAACTAATTACTACAAGTGGCATAAGGTAAAAAAAAATTTCGTTTTCACTAACAAAATGATTTTTCAAAGAAAACGTTTCATGAATTTTATTCAAAAGGATTTTTTATAAAACTAATTCTAAAAGAGAAATCTTAAGATATTAATTACATAGGAATTTATTTAATGAAAAAAGAAATGCTTTCAATATCTTAAAAAAGGAAAGCAATTAGTGGTTAATTATTTTTTTTATTAAGAAGTCTTTAATTTTGAAAAATATTGTCCAAAAACTTTTAAATTATTTTTATCAATATTTTACGAACGGAAATTAATTTCAGTGAAGATTTTAAAGTATTTTCCTTCTTTGCATATTCTTATTTTTATTGCAGAACATTTTAGTTAATGTTAAAATTGAAAAGGCTTAGAAAAACATGTTTAAAGAATTACAATACATTGGGTTTAGAGCCCATAGTTATAATTAACTTCTTTTAGATACTTAAATTTATGTATATTGTTTAGGTTGAATGTTGTTGGGCTGACTGATTGGGTGAATTATTTTACATTTTAAATAATTTTTTTTATTAACGATACTTAATATATTTTATTTTCTATATAATTAGTATAAACTAGAGGGCTTGATGTCAGTGATTAGCGCTCTGGTGATCGGTGCCACAGGTTTTCGGGTTCGAGTCCTGTCAGTTCGTTGGACGTTTGTAGTGGTTCGAATGGATTGTAGTTTAGAACCATCTCACATCCTTTTGTTTTGCTATACGTAAAGAACACGAATGCAGAAGTCTAGTAGTCGTTTGTAATAGACATTCATATTGGCTACATTTTAAGTCGTAGGTTCGGTCTAATGTGACTGTAGAGGCGTTGGGTATAAGGCTGATATCCCTACCCCTTAAAAAAGAAAACCTCTCATGTCTCGAAATTTGCCAGTTGGCAGGCTGCCTAGTGCGCCAATGAAGAAGAATTATAAACTAGTATCGAGTTGTAATGCTAGTAGTAAACTAATTTTATTTTTAACCTAAGACTCCAAAGTTATATGTTATTAATAACTGTAAATGAATAAATAAAAAAATAGTCATAATTCATCTTACTAGAGAAACTGCACAATTGAAATTTCGCTTAATTATTTATATAAGTATTAAAAAAATTTATTTCACCCAAAGCAAAACAAATATTTTTCTTTTAAATTTCTTAATAGGCGTGACGCTGTATCTTAATTGTTTGATTATAATATTCATTAAAATGCGCTAAAATTTTGTTCAGCTGCAATTAGCAGTGCTTTTTTATGATAATCTTATTCATTATTCACTTTAAATTAATTCTAATTTTTAGTTCATTACGGCATTCAAAATAAGTATTTTTTTGAATATTTAATAATTTGAATGGTTTTGTGGCCTGCTTAATGAAATTTGATAGGTTCTTATAAATATGCACTCAAGAACAAACAAACATACTAGAATGCAGTGGATTTTAAAGTAATTACTTCAAGTGGCATAAGGTAAAAAAAAATTTCGTTTTCACTAACTAAGTGATTTTTCAAAGAAAACGTTTCATGAATTTTATTTAAAGGAATTTATTATAAAAAACAAATTCTAAAGGGGGAAATCTTAAGATATTAATTACATAGGAATTTATTCAATTAAAAAAGAAATGCTTTCAATATTGTAAAAGGAAAGCAATTAGTGGTGAATTTTTTTATTAAGAACTCTTTAATTTTGAAAAATATTGTCCAAAAACTTTTATATTTTTATTAAAATTTTAGGAAGCGGAAATTAATTTCAGTGAAGTATTTTCTTCTTTGTATATGTTTATTTTTATAGCAGAACATTTTAGTTAACGTTAAAATTGAAAAGGTTTAGAAAAACATATTTTATGAATTATAATAAATTGGATTTAGAGCCCATAGTTGTAATTAACTATATGGTATTAGTAGTTTTGGGTATTTAAATTTATGTATATTGTTTAGGTTGAATGTTGTTAGACTGGTTGATTGGGAGATATTATTTTAAAATTTAAAATTTTTAGTAAATTTTTTTAGTATTAGTATATTTTATATTTCGATAACATTTGTATAAACTACCATTACTTTTGCTGCTTTGTAAAGTAATTCCTAATTTTTCAGTATAGTAAAAAAACAATTAACAAAGAAAACAGTTATTATTTTTTTAGTAAGCGAATACATTATTACATTTTTTGTAAGAAATTTTTAAAGGAATATAGGTAAAAATTTTTTTTTCAAGTATTCCTAGAAAAATGCATTTTACACCAAACAAAAATGAATCCAATAAAATATAACAATGGGATATTTGAAAACATATGTAAAAAATAATAAAATGTATTCAGTGTTTAATGACATTCGGATATAATTTATGACAATTTTAAAGTGAAATCGTTTGTTTTTATACTTAATAATCGTTTGTTTTTATACTTAATAATCGTTTGCTTTTGATTTTTCTTACTGATAAATAATTATTTTGAATTTGCATTAAAAAAGAATGTATTACCAGTCATACAAAAAATGATTCATGAAATGATGTTTATTTTAAGTTTAAAAAATATAGCTAAATAATGAACTGAAAAATTGCTATAAAACAACTGCAATTTCATGATAAAACAGTGCGTTTAATTTTTGCATTTTCAGTTGTATTTTAAAATCCAAAAATTAAACGATCTTTTTTTCTGTCGTAAAGATAATAGGATTGTGAAATTACTTTAAAGTCACACTCCTATTATCTTTACGACATTATTAATTTCCTGTTCTTTTAAAACAGTTTTTGCATAATTTTAAATTGCTTTTCTCTTATTACTGCATTGGCAACAATTAAAAAAATATTTCAATTAAAAAAAACAAAACAAATTACATATTTTTGCAAAAATTTAATGAATTCAAATTTAAATCAAATAAAAAAGATAAACCTAATTTATCTTAATGGAGAAACTATATAATAGAAATTTTGCTTAATTATTTATATAAGTATTAAAAAAATTTATTTCATCCAAACCAAAACAAATATTTTTCTTTTAAATTTCTTAATAGTTGTGATGCTGTATCTTAATTGTTTGATTATAATATTCATTAAAATGTGCTTAAATTTTTGTTCAGCTGTAATTAACAGTGCTTTTTTATGATAATCTTATTCATTATTTACTTGAAATTAATTCTAATTTTTAGTTTATTACGGCATTTAAAATAAGTATATATTTTTTTCAATGCTTAATAATTTGAATGGTTCTGTAGCCTGATTAATGAAATTTGATGGGTTCTTATAAATATGCACTCAAGAACAAACAAACATACAAGAATGCAGTGGATTGTAAAGTAATTACTTCAAGTGGCAAAAGGTAAAAAAAAAAATTTCGTTTTCACTAACTAAGTGATTTTTCAAAGAAAACGTTTCATGAATTTTATTTAAAAGGAATTTATTATAAAAAAACTAATTCTAAAGGGAGGAAATCTTAAGATATTAATTACATGGGAATTTATTTAATCAAAAGAAATGTTTTCAATATTGTAAAGGAAAGCAATTAGTGCAATAATTTTTTTATTAAGAACACTTTAATTTTGAAAAATGTTGTCCCAAAACTTTTATAATATTTTTATTAATATTTTACGAAGCGGAAATTAATTTCAGTGAAGGTTTTAAAGTATTTTCCTTCTTTGTATAGTTTTGTTTTCATTGCAGAACATTTTAGTTACGTTAAAATTGAAAAAGGTTAGCAGAAAAACATATTTAATGAATTATAATAAATTGGGTTTAGAGCCCATAGTTATAATTACCTGGTTTAGTTTTTTTTTTTTTAAATTCATATATAAATTGTTTAGGTTGAATGTTGTTAGGCTGGTTGACTGGGGGAATTATTTAATATTTTAAAAATTAAAAATTTTAAATAATTTTTATTATAGTTATTATTTTATTTTTTTAGTACATGTGATAAAATGTTAAAAACCATTACATAACGGAATCAATACTTCAATTAAAAATTTATAATCATGAACATAATGATGCCCTGTTTGGTAGGAATTCATCACAGCCACACAAATATGTATGCTATAAATAAACAAGTAATATAAAAAAAATTAAAGTCAATTCCTACTTTCTTTCACTCTATTGCAGAAAATCCTTTATAAATATTTTTCATTCATTTTTTTAAGTTTATCTGGCGCCATTTATTGGTAGATATGAAACTTAAATCTAAAAAAAACTAAAATTAATTAATTAAATTTAATTAATATTTGAAAAAAACTGTATTAACACCGAGTGCCCTCCACTATAAGTTAAAAAATGCATTAAAACTTGAGTGGATGAATAAAAAAGTATTTTAAGAACGATTGAAAATTTAAACAAGATATATATGTATATATATATATATATATATATATAGGGAGAGTGTGAATTAATAGAAGGAATTGAAAAAGGTACAATAAAACCATATTTGAAATATTTAATTTGAATTTTTAAAACTGTTTAAGGAAAATGTGCTTAATTAAACAAGACATATTGAGTAATTTAAAAAATTGTCAATAAAACTAGGACGGCATAAAATAAATAATAAGAAATGAGACAAATTTGTTGTTAAGTTAGTTAACAAGTGGTTTGGACGCCATTGATGAGAGGTTATATAGTAAAATTTGCAAATTTAAAAGCATTTTTGTTGAGGGTTTTATATTGAGAGCTATGAACAATGCTCGGGTTTTTTCCGTAATAACTAAAAATAGATTCATACAAGATATTTTGATGTAATTTAAAGAATTGTCACTAAAACTAGAACGGCGTAAAATAAGTATTATGAAGGGATTCGAATCTGTTGTTGAGTTAATTAACAAGTGGTTTAGAAGACATTGATGAGAGGTTATATAGTAAAATCTGCAAATTTAAAAGCATTTTTTTGTTGAGGGTTTTATATTGAAGAATATGAACAATGCTTAGGTTTTTTTCCGTAATAACTAAAAATAGATTCATACAAGATATTTTGATGTAATTTAAAGAAATGTCACTAAAACTAGAACAGCGTAAAATAAGTATTATGAAGGGATTCAAACCTGTTGTTGAGTTAATTAACAAGTGGTTTAGAAGACATTGATGAGAGGTTATATAGTAAAATTTGCAAATTTAAAAGCATTTTTTTTGTTGAGGGTTTTATATTGAAGAATATGAACAATGCTTAGGTTTTTTCCGTAATAACTAAAAATAGATTCATACAAGATATTTTGATGTAATTTAAAGAATTGTCACTAAAACTAGAACAGCGTAAAATAAGTATTATGAAGGGATTCAAACCTGTTGTTGAGTTAATTAACAAGTGGTTTAGAAGACATTGATGAGAGGTTATATAGTAAAATTTGCAAATTTAAAAGCATTTTTTGTTGAGGGTTTTATATTGAGAGCTATGAACAATGCTTAGGTTTTTTCCGTAATAACTAAAAATAGATTCATACAAGATATTTTGATGTAATTTAAAGAATTGTCACTAAAACTAGAACGGCGTAAAATAAGTATTATGAAGGGATTCAAACCTGTTGTTGAGTTAATTAACAAGTGGTTTAGAAGACATTGATGAGAGGTTATATAGTAAAATTTGCAAATTTAAAAGCATTTTTTTGTTGAGGGTTTTATATTGAGAGCTATGAACAATGCTTAGGTTTTTTCCGTAATAACTAAAAATAGATTCATACAAGATATTTTGATGTAATTTAAAGAATTGCCACTAAAACTAGAACGGCGTAAAATAAGTATTATGAAGGGATTCAAACCTGTTGTTGAGTTAATTAACAAGTGGTTTAGAAGACATTGATGAGAGGTTATATAGTAAAATTCGCAAATTTAAAAGCATTTTTTTGTTGAGGGTTTTATATTGAGAGCTATGAACAATGATTAGGTTTTTCCGTAATAACTAAAAATAGATTCATACAAGATATTTTGATGTAATTTAAAGAATTGTCACTAAAACTAGAACGGCGTAAAATAAGTATTATGAAGGGATTCAAACCTGTTGTTGAGTTAATTAACAAGTGGTTTAGAAGACATTGATGAGAGAGTTATATAGTAAAATTTGCAAATTTAAAAGCATTTTTTTTTGAGGGTTTTATATTGAGATATAAGAGCTAGATGCTATTGATATTTGAGAGCTATATGATATATGATATTGAGAGGTATGAACAATACTGAGCGTTTTCCGTAATAACTATAAAAAAAAAAAAATTCAAACAATGTATTTGATGTAATTTAAAGAATTGTCACTAAAACAAGGGCAACATAAAATAGATATTATTAAGTAAGGCTAATTTGTTGTTGAGTTAGTTAACAAGTGGTTTTGGACGCCATTGATGCTATATAGTGAAAACTGTAAATTTAAAAGCCTTTTTGTGGTAGTGTTTTATATTGCGAGCTATGAACATTAATAAGAAATATTTATTTTTAAACTAATAAGTACTAATAATATCGCAGGATATCAATGTTTTCAATTAATAAATTATATAAAATAAACTAAATTTCAATGCTGCTTTTCCCTATACTAATTCCGCGAAAGAAATAATCGATAGAACATGTTGGCATATGATAAATGAAAACTTATCATATGATTTTTTTATGACTATCCTAATTCTTTTTACAATGAATTTTCAGATGTGTAAATTGTATTTAGGTATAATTATCCTGAATTTGTGCATCGTATGGGAGACAACTCCCATCAGAAAAACTTCCTGTCGATGCAATTCGCATACCTACGCTGTAACAATATCTATCTAATCTTGTGTTGGAAAGCAACAACTGAGTGCACTCCTCTAGCAAAATTCTAACCTATGAGCGTTCCTTGTAGATCGCCAATCAGTCAAAAGAACTAAACCCCATAATAGTAATCCATTTATCCCAAACTATATAATTTCATAGAAACGATGGAAATCAATCCCCCAGACCTTGTGGAGGTGCAGCTATTTTCATAAAAAATAATATCCCCCATAATAACATCACACCTAATAACCTAACAAACATACAAGCTACCGTGGCCAATATAAAAACTAATCATTTTAACAATCTAGCAATAGCCTCAGTTTATATTCCCAGCCAGGTTAGTTCTTCTAGATTAATTAAAGATCTTACTAACATACTAAAAATTAATAATTCCTCCATCCTATGTGGCGAATTGTTAAACATGATTTCATATTTTAATTATGCGTTATTAGTTTTTTTTGTGAACCCAAATGCATAAAAATACAAAAGAGTGGATATGAATTCATAAAACAATGTAAACACCAGTTTGGTTTCTATTGCATTTAAAAACCAAATTCGTCGTCTGAACATATTATGGATTTAGCATAACAAAATATTCATCATTCTGGTTCCAGCCTGATTTGCATTACAAATTGCAAAAGTTGAAAGTGACATAAAAAAAAAGTGCTAAAGAAAAATCCATTGAATCTAGTATAATTTATTATCCTCTTATTCAGTTTTTAGCCCTTAGCGCTGGAAGCTTGTTTACGGTATCGTAGATCCAGGCAAAGAAATACTTTTCCAAATCTCCCAATAAGTTTCCCTGCTCTGTTGCAGAAGTTTTCTTCTCAATGACGTCACAATCTCCCCCCTTCGGTCGCCATGGCAACAACTGACATTTTGTGAAGAGCAGTATTTAGTTTTAGTCCCCAGAATTCTTTTTCAAGCAAAGAGGCTTAATTATTGGAGTTGCCTAATCTTCATTGCAAAATGTGAAATCTTCACCTTGAATAGATGTTATTCCTGGATGTTTTTTGATATGGAGGTTATTTTTGCATGTTAGAGTTTTTGTTTCTTAGCATACTAAAATAATAGTGAATTTAATCCTCGTCTCGACTAAGACTAAGATTATTTCCAGACTGTACAAAAAAAGCACCACAAATTGCTTTTGGTTTATAAAAACATTTATAATTTCTTAATGTTTTTCTATCCAATTTTGGTATATTAAATAGCAAAGCTAATTTTTTTTTTGGTATTTAATAAACCAAACCTTTTTTTTTATCACTATTAAGAAATCTTTAATGAATGTAATGTAACATGCATACAATTATTATTTGTATATTTTTGGAAAAAATGACTTAAGTTGTCTAGAGAATTGATAAGCAACTTGACCAAAATTTGAAAGGGAATATGCAAGAATAATAGATTTATTGAATTTTGTAATTTATCCTCTTGCTTTTTTTTGAATAAATGCATTTTTTTAAATCAAATAACAGAAGAACACTTTTTGTAGAACAATGCAACAAAAAATTTAAGTTCAATTCCTAGCTTCTGAAAACAATATTTGAGGACATTTATTGCAGATAAATAACAATAATTTAGATTTTTGGTGGCAATTTGATAATAATGTGTTTGATTGGTAATTGATTGGTAATAATGTGTGCTAGCAATTTTAAATATTCATTTAAATATTATTATTTAATACTCATTTAAGTATTATTATTTTTAATTGCATTTATTATTATCATTTTTAAAATTATCAAAATAATATTCTTGTTCAATGACGCTGTTCATTTCACAAAAATATCAAATTATACATAAAGGTATATTTTTTCCCCATAAGTCAATACGTATAAAGTATCAAAGCTTATGACTTAATGGGAATAAAGAGTCTTTGTTAGAGGACAGATTTTATTCTGCATTTATATTTTAATGATTAAAAATAATCCATATGAATTAATGAAACTCAAAATAAATATAAATCGATAATTTTGGTTCATGAATTTGGCTCATAGAAACTATATGCAGTCACACAAACTATATGCAGTAATTTCTTTAAATTATAGATGTGTTAACAGTAAGAGTTACACAAGTGGTTGTCAAAAATCTTCTGCCAGTAAGAGGCCTCTATTTGTATCACAAAGATCTTCTGCCATCCCATGATTCCTTGTTAAAATGCCCCAGTTGGCGCTATTCCAAATTTACACTTTGTTACAAATTTTGATTTTATACTTTCATCGATAGTTAATACTATCCATCAAATAATTTCTTCGGACAGTGTTTGATATAAAGTTATATTAAAATTTATATGCAGTTTTTTTCTTGTCTAAGAAAAGTTAAAAATTTAAGACGAGTAATTGCTACGTTTTGCCTCAGAATCAACATTCAAAGTGAATCTATTAATTGGAACTTCCAGTCTAATATTAAAATAGTTTTACACACTGGAATTGTGAATTATAAATACTATAAAGAACGAGAATTAGCAAAAAGTTTCGCGAAGTTTTCTCAAAATAGTAACAGATTAATGAAATAGTTCAAAAGTGAATTAGGATATTTCCGAATATTGGATTATTTTTTGAAAGATTGAGGAAATGAAATTTGCTTTAGTGCAAGTTAGTCCAATTAATATAACAAATAATCGATTTTGCTTCTGAGATCCCATACAAAAGACTCGAAATATCGAATACATTTGCATGCTATTTCCACGAAAAAGGCTACAATTGCTCCTTCAATCCGAATTTTATCGAATATTCTAAAGAAGAAATTGGCAGCTAAACTTGAATTAAACATCTTTGCTTTTTGAACAAAATTGCACGAGGTTTGAAGAAAATACTAAATGAAGAATATTAAATACGATTGGAAAATAAAGTATTAATAATTTTCTACATATCGATTTATCAAAAAATTTTATTTCTAAATACAATTAGCGTATTCTGGCTGAATATAAAGGAACTTGCAAAAATGTTATTTGAAGGGGTTAGACAATTAATAATAATACTTAAAATGAATATTAAAAAAAAACGGAAACACACATATATCAGCCTAGTAAATGCATATTTATCTAAATTTTTTAACATCTGAAATCTTTATTTCTGCATAGATAATTTGTCTTATTAAAATTTACCTTTAAACTTAAAAATGATTTATTTTATCAAAAAAACGTCAGATCCCATCTGATAGTAAATGTTTATTTATATAAAGTAAATATTTATTTATATAAAGTAAATATTTATTTATCTAAAGTAAATGTATATTTATCTAAAGTTTTTAACATCTGAAATCTTTATTTCTGCAAAGATAATTTGTCTATAAACTTAAAAACGTTTAAAAAAATTATTTAATAAGATTTGCCTACAAACTTAAAAAACGTTTTATTTTTTTAATCAGCCAACGTCAGATAATATCTGTTAGTAAATATATATATTTATCAAAAATATAATAGTTTATTTTATATCAAAATATTGAATGTTTTTAAGTTCTTCTGCATAAAGAATTTCTCGGTTGAACTGAAAATGTTATATAAAATTCTGACTTTATTTCTCGTATCGAGACATATTTTATACTCCGTTTTACGTAGTTTCGTTCGATACATTGAAACTCAAAGTTCTTTCTTTGAGGAGTCCTTTTTTAGAGGACCAATATGTATAACTATTTGATTCAAAATCCCAAAAGGAAATACGCTCTAAAGATCTAACCTTACTGCTAAAAGTAGTTAGATGTCAAAAATTCCTTCCTTTCTGGTTTTATTTTCTACATAGAAATGCTTCCTTGGAGTACGAAAGTGTGAAATATTATGAGTATAAATGACAATATTTTAACTATTTAAATTTTTAATATTATAAATAAATTGTGGTTTATTTATGATATTAAAATTTTCATGTTTTGTAAAAATATTTATGGTTGTTTTGAAACTTGAATTGCCCATAAAAGTAACTATTCTAAATCATTCATAGTATACATATCAGTTACTATAAATGATTTAGTAACAACAACTTTAGTTTAACAGTTTACTTTAAATTATATTTTTGTTTGACAGTTTATTTTAAATTGGGTCTTTGAAATGGTTAACAAACAAACTGGTAACGAAAAAACTAACAAACAAACTTTAACAAACTGGTTCTTGTTCTGATTTCTTTGAACCATGTGCAACTTTACTGTACTTTAACTTTTATTTAAACTTTTCCATTTTAATTTAGTAAACTGTTGTTAATGATTTTTGATTTTTAATTAATTTTGTCTAAAATAAATATTTATATTTTTGAACCATACAAATGAAAAATATATACATAAAAGGTCTTTTCATCAATCACAAAATATTCGAAAAAAAAAAAAATTCCCCCAAAGTTGAGTGAAATTAAATTTTTTGACCAAATTTACAATGGTGAATTAAGTTTTAAAATGATACAAGATCAAAAATACAATAATCACTTAATCTTAATCTTATTATATTCCTGTTTCATTAAAATTAAAAAAATGCAGAAATTATGTATTTCACATAATTTTAAAAGTTAAATGAAGAAACAATAACCTTTTCTTATATGTTAAGGAATAAGATTATATTCTATTATAATTTAGTTTATATATATGCCATTATATCACTATATTTTTGTAATATTCCATTATAATAATTATGTTTCTGTTTTATTAGAATAAAAAAATTTAACTGTAGACATTATGTATTTCACGTAATTTTAAATGTTAAATGACGAAAAAATAATCTTATCTTATTTTTTTTAAAATAATCCAATATAATTTAGGGTGTAGCAAAAAAAGAATTTCGCCATTTTTTAATAAGAAATGCACTAAAACCTATCATGTGACATATATCCAATAGATTCGTTTAATAAGAAGCATATAAATCAATTAAATGTAAAGAAATATAATACTATTTATAATGAAATACTAATTATTTATATGTTAATTATCTTAGTACCGGCTTAACACATTATAGTCGTATATATGTTAATCCAGAAAAAAATTCAGAATGAAAAATATATTCTCTGCAATAATTTATGCATCAATCAAATTTAATCAGACACTTTCTTCAGTACATTTTATACAGTCTTTGTTAACAAAATCTTCATATTAGAATTCTTTCTTGGTTAATAATGGTTGCTGGCTGTTTCACTCCATAAAATAATCTTTTTTACTTGGTTCATTAATTTTAGTAATATTATATACTAACTTACCGGAGTAATAGTCAAATAAAAAGTAAACCCCTGTTTATTTTCTTTTATCAATCTGGCTTATCTAAAATATAGCTTTAGTGCTTGTATGTTTTATTATCAAAGACAAATTCACTTCCAAGTTTATTAACATCTTACAACGACTTGTACTAATAATCTACTAAATGATGCAAACACCAAGTTATTTAAAAGGGACTGCATACTGTGTGGAAAGTGGTTTTTAGTAAATAGAATGAATGCGTTTTTTTCTATAAATAGAAAATTGCATTTTTATAAAGTTCTTAAAAAAAATGTTTTATGTAAAAATTAACGTTTAGTTTCAAATTTAAAAAAAAGGAGTAAAATTCTATACAATTCATTTATAAAATACATATCTCTAGTTTTTGATCAATTATTTGTATTAAAAACAAAATATATATATATATATATATATATATATATATATATATTTTTTTTTAAATTTGTATTTGTAGAACCTAAAATTTAATTTTAATTATATATATATATATATATATATATATATATATATATATATGTGTGTGTGTTTTAAAACAAATAATTGATCAAAACTAGAGATATGTATTTTATAAATGAAGTGTAAAGAATTTTACTCCTTTATATATATATATACACTCAAGAGCCAAAACATTATGACCACCCCTACATTTTGCAATGAACTCGCCTGGATGACGTGGAAGGCACGTGATCAGGTGGAAGTGGTATTTAACTGGTATTAAGTGGTGGTATTAATCCATGCCAAGGCGGGTTGTAGCTGTGTTGCGCGCCAAAGGTGGGCCAACTCGTTATTGACAGGTGGTCATAATATTTTGGCTCTTGAGTATATATATATGGACCAAGGTCGGCAGATTTCGAGGCAGGAGATGTTTTCCTTTTACGGGGTATAATTATGAATCCTACTCCCCCAACGCTCTACACTCATATCGGACAGAGAACTATGGTTGACTATACTTGAGGTACAGGTTGGAGAACTCACAGTTTTATCGACACATGCATAAACACCACACACTTGCAATTAGACACAAACAATATTTAACACATTTAAAGATAGGTAATTATAGATTAGTGAAAGGACTCCACTTTTAAGTTGTAAGCCCAATACTCAAGTATGCGCAGGATGCGTGAAAGATACTTCTACGTGTGAGAGTCTGTAGGGTCAAATAATGCTTCGGGTTGCGCTGTATATAATTCCTTTCGGGATGAAAGACTATAAACGAAACGTTTCTCAACAGGAGTGAAGGTTGACCATTTCTCCTGAACACACAGGGGACGCTTTTGCGATGCACGTGTAGGAGTAAGCACGGTTACACTTTTAATTTAATGATTTATTTTTATTCATTTTAGAATAAAACAAAAAGAATATCTTAATAGTTTAAATATTTTATGTACTAATTTGTTATTATATACAAATATTTGTTATTATATACGAACATTTTAAGCATTAATTTGTTATTATATACAAATATTTTATGTATTAATTTGTTATTACATACAAACATTTTATGTACTAATTTGTTTTGTTATAAAAATTGAAAACGAAGATTTTAATATATCTAGACTATAGTTTTCATTTTAAAAGGACATTATTTTTGATATTTTTAATTGAAATTAATTATGAAAACTATTATTATAATGTATGAGTATTTTGTAACAATTTAGTATAACATATGAAACTAAAAAAAGAGAAAAAGGTGAATTATTATTATATTTTTCTTTTTGCTTTCATTTGCTAACGACTTACTGGTACCTTTATTAATTATGAATAATACTGAATCTTTTATTTTATTTTATTTAAGCTCACATTTATTTTGTATTTAGTGAAAATAAAAGCATGGATGATCAATTATCTCGTGTATTAAAATGTTTGGCATAGCTAAAAATAGAAAATCGTTATTGCAGAATATTTATTTTATTTTTTGTATTTATTTTTATAATCAAATGACTTTAAAATGTATTTTTAATGACCTTTATAACTCACATTTATTCATTCATTTTACGAGAGTTTTCGAAGCGTTTAAATTTGTATTTAAATGAATATTTGCATCATAAAATAAGCTGAAAAATTTGATATTACAAAACCGTAAAAGCTTTCATTATACGTGTTAGAAAAATGCGATCAATTATCATTATATATATATAGTTTTTAAAATAAGAGTTAACCATGAACAATAAAAATCAAGGATCCTTTGGATCAAAATAAGAATTAATTTTTGTTTTTCTTATTCACACAAGAAAAAAAAAAAATAGGAAAGGAAATAAAAAAAATAAAAGAGTAAAGAAATAAAAATAGATTTTTAATTATAACGAGCTGCAGTTTTTAATTACTTACTTTGTTAATTAACTTTTTTTTAATTACTTTGTTATATAGAAATAAGAATTTATATCTAAAAAGAGAATATCATTCAAGCTACTCATGGTGTATGGTAACTTGAATGATATAAATACCATATAAATAAAACAATGCTCATACATTACCATATAAACAACCACCATTTAATCAAAAAGCGAGTTTAAATGCTGGTTGTTACCGCATAAACAAAATCGAACCATACCATATGAACAAAATCGAGCCATACCATATAAATAATATAAACAAAATCGAGCCATACCATATAAACTTAAAATCGAGCCATACCATATAAACCATATGCAAAAACCAGCCTTATCATATGAATCTATAAAAAAATCGAGCCATACCATATGAACCCATATAAACCAGACTTATTATATAAACAAATCCAAGCCATACCATATAAACGATATAAACAAAAGCCATACCATACAAACACCATACCATACCATGTAAACATCATATTTTTTTACCATATAAACAAAAGCAAACAAAATATACTCTAATACAGGGGTCTCCAAACACGGCCCGCGGGCCAAAATCCGGCCCGTCAGTGTCGTCAATTAGCTTACTGCTGTTGTAATAAGTTGGATAAAAAAACAATGATAATAACTGGTTTTTTTAAACAAAAGTTTAATTACAAGCTAATACGCAGAAAATTTAACTTAACATAACAACTAACAAATAATTGAAATGAATCCCGTCTAGAAAATTATAGATAATGGCAGAAAATGAAAACGGTTTTTCCCTTGGTATTTTCTGAGTAAAAACAGTATGGCTCGAAGGCTGGAAAGTTTCGACCCCTGCTCTAATACGTTGGCTCAGTCACGGTCACTGCTTTTTAGGCATGCAAGGATTCGAAAATGATTGTGGCAAAGCAGTAAGCATCTTACATCAACAGTCAAGACTGCCTGGTGGGAGTTTTTGAGTTTTTTTTCCCATATGACATGCAATTACATGCAAATCCCCGAAGTTTTTCGGAAATAATGTTTTCTTCCTCTCTCCTCATTATCATATTTCGATGGACTTTTCTGGGCATGCGCAAATAGAGATCGAAAAAGCCACCTATGTAACAAAACTGCCAATGTTCTGTGTTAACATTAAGCGGGATTATTATGTGAAATGCTCAAAAGGTTTCTGCAAATTGATTGTGAATACACATTTAAGTAAAACAATGTCAAACTGAATGATTTGTAAATCTTTTTTGAAGCTGTGGGATTTTAAGAAATTTTCTTGATAAAAACGTTCGAGAAAAATGTGAAATCATAATAGATGACTTATATTTATTTCATGGATATTATACATTCTTTTCATAGTTTCTGCACATTGAGATTAAAAAAAGAGCATATTTAAATAAAAAAGCACAACTTTAAAATTTTTCACTGTTGTCAATAAAGTTTAATTTTAAAATTTTGTTGAAATTTAAGAATTTTTTTTTTTTTATTACGGAACAATTGTCTGATTCTTTTCCACATTTTCCAAGCAAATGCGGAACAATTATTCCAAAATTCTTCCCAGAAGACAAGATTCTTTCCTTTTACCTCTCTTCATTCAAATGTTCGAAGTATATTTAAGAGTAACAAGAGGCTTAATGTATATTCAAGACAAAGAGCTAATTAGAATATAAATCCATCTCACTCACCTGATCTTGTCAACTACTTTACAATATAGTGTATAATAAGCAAATAATATTTCAAAGATTGAGTAAGTAACAAAAAACTTTTCATATAAAATATAGAAAATTTTGAAACTTTCACCAGATGTCTATTCAGCTTAATAAAACATGTACCAATGCCACGAAATTTTTCGCAAAAGAACGTTTTCACCATCTTAGTGCTGTACATCTTCGTTTTGCTTAGTGTATATAATTAGCGTTTAATTAAAAGCCAAAAACAACCTTCAGAGTATTTCAAATAAAATATCCTGTATAGTTAATTTTAAAATCGCCAATAATCAGCGACTCGGAGCCAAGTCAGACTTCTACCTACGGGTGTTCTGTCACAACAGTAGCTGCGCCCCCTTTCCTCCATCCATGAAACCACATAGGTTCTTGGATTTGGTCTAGATGTTGTTGTCTACAAAGTGGGATAATAAATAACAACAAAAATTACCAACTCATTAAAATTAATCAATTAATTAATTACACTTCTGTAAGAAAATCTCGTGTGAAACTTTAAATTTTACAGTTACAATATTTATGCTTTTTATATTTAAAATACTTATAGAATCTGAATTTGATTTGTCTTGAAAATTATGAAGAGGAGTTCTTCAGCATTATTTTCAAGTAGTTATTGGAAAAATGATATATATATATATATATATTATATTTTCTGCAAATTGTTCTTGAAAATACTCTTAATTATCAGTATAATGCGTCGTTTACAAAATTATATAATTAAAAAAAATGAAAAAATACTTTAATGTGATGAGTTTATTATTTGCACCCTAAAAAAACAATGCTAATTAGTTGCCATTGTTATTTTAATTGTCACTTATCAAGTCGCGACATTGATGATGAATGTTATCCACACCACATCAGTTTACATTGATTTTTAAATGAAGATCATCAATTAAGAAGCATATTAATCATTAGAAAATGATCTGTTTTCCTTTGGCCTAAATATATAACTCGGGGTTGAGATTTCATTTCTGTCGTTCCGATTAAAAACCACTTCCAAAAATTAATATGACTTTTGATTAAATTTTTCAACTTTTGCTCTTTTCGCCAAAAAATTATCACCATATCCTTACGAAAGCGAAAACGAGCAGTGCAATTGGAACGTCTTACTTAAGTGTCATTATGCTAAATATTGTTTGAATAAAAACTATTACTTGAAGGCGACCGTGCTTGAAATTAAGATTCGGGTAAATTAATTAAATTTCTAAATGATTTAAGTAACGGGCGCTTAATTTAAGTATTTTCACTGAAATTATTCTCCTATAACAAATTTTTTCTCGCCAAGATAAACCTCTCATCTTATCAAATTAAGATGGATTGGTTAGTCACCATGCTTATTTAGCCGAAGTGTGTTAAAAAGGCTAAATGAGATTTTCAATAAAGATGAATTATTTTTAATTTAAAATGTAATTTTTAACGATCTAATGAAGTTTACTTGACGCTTAATTTTATGTTCTTTTATCAAAATGAATATATTTTGAAATGAAGAAAGTGAAATTCATTGGTTTTTAATCTCATTAATCAATTAAGTTATAATGTCAATAAAAATGTTTTCAGAACAATTTTTAATATGATAGAGATGGATAGGAGAAGTATGACCCCTACTTATTAACTAATTTTGCAAATGAAATGTTTTCTTTTTTGAATTTTAAATAACTATTGATTTAACAAATATAAATTAAAATACTTATGCATATTTTGCTGCTCATTTAATCTTGCATTCATTGCAGAACTTAAAATTCAAATGGAATCTGGCTTTCACACAGGAGACAGAGATATTCAGGAGTCAGTTTATTTCTGTGAAGGTGCTTGCAGTGACATTAATCGTGACCAGAGAAGAGCCGTAGCAATGCCACCGATGATAATGGGGCACTGCCATCCACTGCAGAACTCTAAAAACTCACACTGAGTCTGCAAAACTGAAGGATTGTGAATCATTTTGTCGTATCAGACGTTGCCCGCAGTGCACTACGAGGAGGATAATCTATGTTGTATACTAAAAAACTTTTCATATAAAAATACATAAAAATTTTGAAACTTTCCGCAGATTTCCATTTCAACTCCATCAACTTGTTAATTGATAGTTGTTTTTTCTATTTTAATCAGTTATCAACTAATCTTTGCTTACCAAAATGTTTTACCAAACAACGTGTTCTACCACATCTTAATATTGCGCTTTCATCTTCGTTTTGCTTAGTACAGTATATAATTCTGGTAGCTTATAGTAAAAGCAAGAAAACAAGTTTCCAAACCAGTTCCAACTTAATCTATCCTGTATAAGCTAATTTTAAAATCCACTCAATTCATCAATTAATCCAAATGACAAACCACATCTGCAATAAAATATAAACCTTAAACATTACATTTAAAATTACTCACAAACAAAATATTTTTTTCTTTTTATATTTAAAATACTTATACAATCTCGATTATTTGATTTATTTTTACTATGGATTTTAGAGGAAAAGAGGTGATCTTCAGATTTATTTTCAAAGTAGTTATTGGAAAAAATTATATATTTATTATATTTTCTGACAAATTTAGTTCTTAAAAATATTCTTAATTATCAGTATAATCCATCGTTTACAGAAATTAGATAATTAACAAAGATGAAAAAGAATACTTAGTGCTAGATAGTTATAATGTGTAGAGAGTTATTATGACCACTTAAAATAACAATGCTAATTAGTTGCCATTGTTATTTTTAATTTGTCATATCAGAATCTCGTCAAAGCAAAGTTGAAATTACAATAAAATCCCTTTTAAGTCATTTGTTCTCGTCAACCGCTATAAAATATATTGTATTGTTTACACGAAAACATGCCAAAGAGTAGTGTAATAAAAAACTTTTCTAAAATATAGAAACTTTTCACAAGACCTCCAACTTAATCAACTA
>BPLR01007860.1:0-51477 GCA_021605095.1 Caerostris extrusa
GGCTTCCATCATAGTTCTCCTGATTGTTAGTCTTTCCTTTCTCGGGTTGTCATGGAGGTAGAGTAAAAAATATAAACTGGAGTCAAAATGTGAAGTGAGTTTCCGAGTTTGTGTCGGCACGCTGGTTTTTGTTGTCAAATCGTTGTGCATATCCCATAGTGGTGTTGTAACTCTTTTTTGCTTTTTTTTTTTTTTTTTTCCTCGTTTTTCCTTGCCCAAGAGGTAAAAAAAACACTTCTCCCAAATGCTTTTGTTCCTTTTATAAAGTAAGTTTTAATTTTAAGATATAAATAAAATTTCACAATGCACATTTATGATGTTTTTTGTGGAAGAATCAAATGATTTGAATAAATTTCATACGAGTACATTTGATTTTCAACTCTTAACCCCGGTAATACGTAGCCGGTTTGTCAAGAGGCTAACTCCTGGCCTCAGGGGCACCCCAGACTTAATGTTCGAAACCTCGCTGTAGCTCCGATGCTTCGTTAGGTGGCACGGAATTCACTTTAAAACTGTAGTTCATGGTCTGCTTAACCCTCGTGCGCAAAAAATGACCATAGGTTCGGTTTGGCTCTGGCTTGTCGCTCGACGGGTCATATTAGTACATGAGAGCAAAATAGGACCAGGACCTACAACTTAAAGTGAATTCGGAACTCATTGCAAACATTCTTAGCACCGCTCGGACTCGAACCTTAAACCTGCGGTACCGAACGCAAGAAAAAATGAACTTAGAGCCTGATAATTCAAACCCAAACTAGTAATATCTAGATTCTCGTCGGACTTTTTACATTTTTTTAATTCATTCATATTTACCGTATATAGGGGTAGTGGCCGAGTGGCTGACTCTTGGTGCCACAGGGTTTGGAGTTCAAGTCCCGGCGCTTCCATGGATGCTTGTAGTGGTTTGGAATCCACTTTAAAGCTCCTGGTCTAATAGAAACCTTGGCAGGCTCTGGTCTAGTGTCCGTAAATCCTGGTATATGAGTAACAGGGGAGACAACTGTCTATATTACTAGCCGTACAGAGAAAAACACATTTACCTAAAATTATGTTACTGCCCTTTATCGTTCAAGATCTGATGATCTCTCAGCCCCTTCTCCCAGCAGGCAGATTGCCATGGTTCAGCAGGGTTGGACTGTACAGTCGGCAAGGAAGTTCAACATGGGTTAGTGCAAGGAAGTTTATTACTAATAGTATCTAAACATAAGCTACAACATTTTCAGATTAATCAATTAGTTAATCTTCCGATTCTACTTTGGGTTCTAAATATGTTGGAATTAGCTGAAAGATATATAAATTTTTAATTATCAGTGATTTTTTAATTTTCAGATTTTTTTCATTTTTATTAGTGTAAAAGTTGTGGAAAACAGATATGAGACATTAGTGCAAAATTTTTAGAGTTATAAATTAATATCCACTGTCTTTACTTTTAAGTTTTAAAATGTACAATAGCATACACGTGCTGATTTTGTATTAGGTGGATATTAAAAATATAAATTATTGCAGTTATGAAAAGGCGCATTTGATTTTTATGAAAAGGGTACATTTGATTAATCTTATAATAGCTAGCCATTTTGTTAGTATTAAAATATTTCAGGATTTAAAAATAGTACAGGTTTTTGCATTAAATTAGATTGGCAAAGGATATATAAATGATTTTCTTAATTATATTTTTGTATTTTAAACAACTGTTAGAGTCATTTCAAATTAAAAATAACTTAATAAGCATTTATACCATATTATGCCACAAATGTAAAAGATATTTGTATATTTTTATATTTTTTATATAGGTACCTAAACTTTCACTAGCGCTCTGGCTCTCAGGGACACAGGCTTAAAGTTCGAGTTCCCACGGTGTCATGGATACTTATAGTGGTTCGGAATTCACTTTAAATACTAGGTCCTGTAAGCCTTATATGATGGTAGATTGTTGATAGTAGGAACTGACAACCCTACCCCATAAAAGAAAGCATCTCTCTCTTGAAATCTACTAGTAGGCAGTCGGCCCTGGACCCCACCACGGCTATTGAGCCACTGATGACGATGACATACACTTACAATAGTACAAATAATTGCTTGATCATTTTCTTTATCACACGCATTATTTTCTAATTTTTCAATTATTTGAAAAGCTTAGTATAAAACAATTAGTATAAAAATTTAATATAAAAATATTATTATATTTTAAATAATATGTATACTATTTATTAAATTTTACATATTTTGAAATTGAAGAAATATTTGTATTCCTAAAATGTCTATTTTTGAATAATTTACAATAACAATTTATTTTTAAATTTAAGCTTTTTTACCCATATCTCGAATATTATATGATAATTCGTAGACCTTTAATATTTATTTTCTTATACACAATACAGTTATTTTTTGAGAGGATTTCCGTTAAAAACATGTTAATGTGAACCATTTTTGAATCTACATAAAAAAGGTTAAAAATGAGTTAAAGTGGCTAAAATGAAAGGTATTAATTAAATTAATTAATATTATTTTATTGGTCCATCTCTTCAAAAAAGGTGTATGAGATAGTCATTTAATATTTCTTTAATTTTTCTAAATTAAAATTTAGCAGCTGCAAATATTGCGCCTTCGGACTTCCATTTATTCCATCGCTACAACATTTTCTAAGTGGCCAAAAATTTGAAAATCTGATGATGCCCAAAATGGAATCTCCAGATATTTTTGCTCAAACACCAATTGATTAACTTGTTATTGAAAATTTTGTACACTACATTTTCAAAAGATTGTTGATAACGCGTGATTACAATATTAATTAAAAATAAAAAAAACTTGGTAAAAAATTTATTTATTTGAATTTAAGGCAGAAAACGACCTGTTCATGTCTTCCTAATATATTATTATAATTGTCAATCGAATCTTCATACATAATATTATAATTTTTCATTATTTTAAGTGGCCTGTTAACGAATTCTTTGTTAACCAATTATTTGTACTTAAAATTTTACTAGAAATTCTTTTTATAAAATTTACTAAATGATTTCTTCATAAAATATTCAAATGTAATATTTTATAATATGTAAGAGAATTATAAAATAACAAAGGTGATGTCAAACATTTAACGTAGTCTTATACCTAAAGATGCGTTACTTTATCCAGAAATAAATCCCCATGAGTCAAAAATATAATAAAAATAACAATAAAACAATCAAACAATAAACAATAAACAATAAAAAATAAAAAAAAATATAATAAAAATATAACAATAAAATTTAATAAACAAAAAACAAGAAATAAATCCCAATGAAAAATATAATAAAAAAAATAACGAATAAAAAAAAAAAAAACAATAAAAAATAAAAAAATAACAATAACAATAAAAATAAAAAAATAACAAAGGTGATGTCAAACATTTAATGTAGTCTCTTACCTACAGATAGATAGATGCGTTATTTTATCCAGAAATAAAACCCCATGTGTCAAAAATAATTCCTCTGTATTTTTTTTCTCCGTTACCTGTACTTTTTATTTGTAACTCCTGACGGGAAACTTCTTAAATGTCTTTATGTTTCTTCTCCTTTTTTTTTTATAATTTTTTTATCTTTCCGAACAGAAATTGAGGAGAGAGAGGGTGAACGAGAAAACGAAGAGGGGGGGGTGTCAAGAAATCCGCCTTCTCCGATTGCAATCACAATTTGTCGTGTGAAATTTGAGGGACAACTGTTTCGAATTTTAAGTGATTTTATATTGTCTTCGCTTCATCTTAATGCACACTGGAAAAGCATTCTCTTAAGGTAAAAAAGGCGCTCTTTCAAGAAAATGGCGAGGAGAATATTTCGCCAAGAGTAAATGTAATTTCGTTTTCAAGTTTTGTTTCGTGTCTCGACATGCACTTTCATGTGGAAAAAAAAAAAAAATCACTGGTATTTTTTTTTTTTGTTTTTTTTTTGTTTGTTTTAGAATAGATAAAAAATATTTACAAAATATTTTTACAAAATCTTTATTAATATATAATATATATATATTTCTGAAAAATTATTAGCATAACGTCGACTATTATTGATGAAGCAACTGTTGAACATGTTAATCAAAAAATTGTAATTTGAGAATGTTTTATACAGTATATAATATTCTATTCTTTATGTAATATGAGACCCTATTCTCGTATTATAAAAATCATAATATAATAAGAGATCATGCTATCATAAGATATATAATATCATAATATATTATATAATTATATATTATAATATCATAAAAAATTTTTCGTATTAAGAAAATCTCTCGTATTATAACAATAATTTAATATCAGATCATATTCTCGTATTTTGAAATCATTGTATAATAAGAAATCATATTCTTTTATTATAAAATCATAACATATATATTATATACTCTTTCAGAGATTTAAACCAAAATCTTTGTGATGTTATATTTTTATTTATTATCCATTATTGGACTTTATAACACAATAGCGAATTTATTAGGCAAGTTTTATTTATGTAATAAGCATGAATTTATTTTAGCTTCGTAACATTTATAATAATTTTTTCGTAATATTTATTAAAAAAATGATTTCATCACAATGCTGTTCAAATGTAATATTCTATAATATGTATGAGAATTATAAAATAACAAAGGTGATGTCAAGTCTCATACCTACAGATGCGTTATTTTTATCCAGAAATAAAACCCCATGTGTCAAAATAATTCCTGTTTATTTTTTTTTTTTCTCCGTTAAATTTTTCTCGTACTTTTATTTGTAACTTCTGACGGAAACTTCTTAAATTTCTTTATGCGTTTCTCTCCTTTTTTTTTTTTTTTTTTATAATTTTTTATCTTTCCGAACAGTGAAGGATAAAACTTGGGGAGAAAATGAGGAGAGAGAGGGTGAGCGAGAAAAAGAAGGGGTGGGGGGATGTCGAGAAATGCGCCTTCTCCGATTGCAATCACAATTTGTCGTGTGAAATTTGAGGGACAACTGTTTCTGAATTTTAAGTGATTTTATATTGTCTTCGCTTCATCTTAATGCACACTGGAAAAGCATTCTCTTAAGAAAAAAAAAGAAGGCGCCTTCCTCAAGAAAATGGCGAGGAGAATATTTCGCCAAGAGTAAATGTAATTCGTTTTCAAGTTCTATTTCGTGTCTCGACATGCACTTCTCATGAAAAAGAAATACGAGTTGGAATTTTGTTTTAAAGTAGAGAGGAAAAATGTTTAGAGAAAATAAAAATATATATTATTATTATAATTTAACATATTATTCGAGAAAAATTATGAAATTATTATTATTAAAATATTGAAAAAATTATTAGCGGAATATTAAAATTATTAACATAAAATCTTTATAAAATAAGAGATCACATTCTCGTATTATAAAATCATCATATAATAAGAGATAATATTCTTCTATTATAGAATCATTATTTAATATCAGATCATATTCTGGTATTGTAAAATAATTATATAATAATATTCTTGTATTATAAAATCATAATATAATATAATATTATATATTCTATCAGAGATTTAAACCAAAATCTTCGTGATGTTATCAAGTTTATTTATTATTTATTATAAATAAACTTGAACTTTTATAAATAAACTTGCGTAATAATGAAATTATTACGCAAGTTTTTTTTATGTAATAAGCATCAATTTATTTTAGATTCGTAACATTTATAATAATTTCCTCATGAAAAAGAAATACGAGTTGGAATTTTTTTTTTTTTTTTTAATTGGGAGAAAAAAAATTTTTGCAAAAAAAAAAGTTTAAAAATATTATTATTATTTAAAGTATTATTGAAAAATTATTTATTAATTATTAAATTATTATTATCAAAAATTGCGAGGAGAATATTTCGCAAAGAGTGAATGTAATTCGTTTTCAAGTTCTGTTTCGTGTCTGGACATGCACTTCTCATGAAAAAAAAAGTAAAGAAAAAAAATACGCACTCGCATTTTTTTTTGTTTTAAAAATAGAAAGAAAAAATTGTTGCAAAAAAGATTAAAAAAAATTATTATTATTATTTAAAGTATTATTGGAAAAAATATACATGTATATAAAGATATACGTCCATACTTAATTTTATTAAAAATTATAGGAAAATATTACTATTTATTGTTATTATGTTATTATGTGGTATTATTATATTATTATGTTATTATTATTATATTATTATTATGCTATTATTAATTATTATTTATTATTGTTATATTATTTATGTTATTATTATTATATTATTATTTATATTTATTAAAATATTTTTGGAAAAATTATTTATTAATTATTAAAATATTATTATTAAAAAATTAGAAAGAAATTATCAACTTAATTGGCTGGTCCAATTTGCAAATTACCCATAAAATTTAGAATTCAATATAAGAACAAAATATATAACAGCAATCTTAAAAATTGAGAAAATAATAGAACTTCAAACGATTTTTTTTTCTTGAAAAATATCATTTTCACTTCTTCGCTTTCACTAGACAATTTTTTAGAACAATTTTAAATTATATAATTATTTAATTATATAATTGTTAACTTGTGAATTAAATTTAAAAAAATATTATTTATAAAAAGGTAAATGAGTTTAAATAAATATGTATAACGAAACGCTTGAAAGAAATTTAAATAAATATTATGTATAAAAATTCGCTTGAAAAAATAAAAAAAAAAATATTGTAAATATTTAAAATATTATTGGAAAAATTATTTATTAATTATTAAAATACTTACGTGAAAAAAATTATTAAAATAATCTTCTCGACTGATATATGGGTTATCCATAAAGTTTAGAAGTTAGTATAAGAACAAAACGCATAACAGCCATCTTAAAAAAAAAAAAAAAAAAACTATACAATTCCAAACGATTTTATTTTCTTGAAAAAATCTCGTTTTCACTTTAGAATAAAATTGTCTTTGCTTTTAACAGACGATTTTAGAGCAATTTTACATTATTTAATTTAATTCTTAATTTGTTAAAGAAATTTAAATAAATATTTGTTATAAAAAAGGCCCGTAAAAGAATTTAAATATATATTATGCATAAAAAAATCTCGTGAAAGAAATTTTAAAAAAATGTTCGGAAAAAATTAAAAAGGTCTAGAAACTCATGGTTTATTAAAATATTATTGGAAATTTTTTTTTATTAATTATTAAAATATTTTTTTTTAAAAATTTGGAAAAAAAAAATTTATTCATATAATTTGCTGAACCGATATACTGGTTAATCATAAAATGTAAAGTTTAATGTAAGAATAAAACACATAATAGCAATCTTAAAAATTAAAAAAATTTCACTTTGAAATAAAATTGTCATCGCTTTCACCAGACGAGTTTTTAGAACAAATTTACATTATTGAATTATTTAATTATATAATTGTTAACTTGTTAAAGAAATTTAAATAAACATAGTGTATAAAAAGCTTGTGAAGGAAATTAAAAAAAAAGATTGTGAAAGAAATTTAAATAAATATGATGTATAAAAAGGCCTGTAAAGGAAATTTAAAAAAAAATCATTTTTTTATGTTTTTTGATTGGTTTTAAAGATTTTCATAAAATATATAAAAGTGCAAGTTGTTAGTTGTATCGTTATCGTTTATTTTTTTTTTTTTCCTGACATTAATGGGTGTTTTTCTTTATATATATTTACATTGGGAGAGAGGGGGCGGTAATTAAAGAAGGATATCACTTTCCGGTAGACATTTATGGGTAGATGCCTTGGATTTGAGGCTCACACTGAAGAAAACATTGAAATTCCCCACCTCACACATCCTACTACTGTGTCCAAAAAGTAAGACCAATTTTCATTTTAAAATTCCGGGGCTTATGGAATTAAAAAATTTTTTTTTCTTTTTAGGTTGCTGGTACTGTCCTTGACATCTGTGTGAAATTTAACGTCAAAATATTCATTAGTGTTTGAGTTGCAGTTGGCTTTGTGAGATGCTAAAACTGATTCCGGCGATTTTTGAAATGTCTGAATTAAATGAGCAAGCAGCTTGCATTCAATTTTATTTACGGAAACGTATAGAATGCTGCAGAAGGCATTCGGTGAGAATACCTATATCGGAAAAAAAAAATGTTTCGAAGTGGTCTAAACAGTTTAAAAAGGCAGAGAACGCTTTGAAGACTAAGAGCGCTCTGGCCGACCATCAACCTCAATCGACGAAGCTCAGGTCCAAAAAAATCAAAGATTTGATGCTTGAAAATCGTCGATTTACAATTATAGACCTTGATGCTGATGTTGGAATTTCAAAAGGATCGGTCAATTCCGTTTTGGGCCTCAAACGCGTCAAATCTCGATTAGTACCGAAAATACTGAATGCGCCAGCTCACCCTGCATGATTCTTCGTGACTTTGCGCCCAAAATGAAACCCATATCGTTACACAACCACCGTATTCGCACTGTGTGACTTCTGGCTATTCCCTAAACCAATCCTCAATCCAAGGGGTTTAAATGTATATGATCGGCAGTTAAGGGATACAGCTTTGATTGTTTTGGAAAAACCCGAATTTAAAAATTAATTGTTTTTAAGGGTGCAGTTTTAGACATATTTTTTAAAATAGTGATTCGACAAAAGCTAAAGGCCGTCTTGGTTATGTAATTCTTTTCTAATTTAAGCTTCCTTTTTCAGGAACCAAGAGTAAATTAGTGTCAGATATTGCACAAATACAATAATTTAATAATTTATGCAGCTGAATATCCATAGCATAATAATAATAATTTTTTTACGTGTAAAGAAGCTTTTTTTTGTAATGGCCAATGAGTTTCAATGAAAAGGTCACCAGATTTCAACTTATTTACAGTTCTTGACACTCCATCAATATCAGGCAAAGCCTTTTGATTTTAAATGATGAAACCATGGAGAATTCCTTGTTTTCTGGGGATAATACCAAAAACCTTAAGTTTTTCTCTTGATCCTTTAATGTTTTCATTGTAACATACAATTTCAAAAAAAAAAAAAAGTGTCTGGTTGCGACGAATCAAAGTATTTACCAGGGATTCAATGTTAAAGAGAAAGTCGATGTGAAAAAGAAACTTTATTCGAGTCCAATACCACTGCGCCCACCATGGAGCCCAACGAGGGAAATGCAAATTTCTGCAATGGGGCTAGTTCAGATCTATATTATCAGAAACACTACCAGAAACGCCACGACCCTTGACAAGATCACCTGGAAGATATTATGACTTGATTCTTTTTAGCAACTCCAGATCCAATAGCCTGGTAAATACCAGCCTATTGACAACTAGAAGCCTAAGAGAACCTCCCGTCTACTAGAAGGCAGAGGCCAAAGAAACGTGTTTTATATAAAAAGGTAACTACAGACTGGTCTCAATCCCACGATCCCCTTTTTTTTGGACATGGATCGGTACGCCTGGCAAACAAGTAAATCAGAATGCCGACAGTATTAATCATACAAAACCAAATAAAAACAAAAGCTATTAATAAGGGAATAAATAATGAATTTGATTACCATCATATTAGAGGAAAAAAGAAAAATCAATCAAACAAGTAAATAATATGCATGAAGATGAATAATAGCATAGATATTATGAAAAGGATGAGGACAATAGTCTCAACAAAAGAAAACAAAGAGAGGACGAAAGAATGAACATAAATATAAAAAGGGGTGTAAATCTAAGGATTTTTTACAGTAAAAATTACCTCTGTGTTATTGAAATAAGTCGCTAGGCATGTTTTGACTTGGATACAGTCATTTAGAACAGTAGTTGATCAAACATTTTGCTTCGCGACTCCCTTTCAAATGAAAAATTTACAATGACACATAATGATTGATGTAAAAATATATGAAAACAACGTTGCATGAATATATATTTTATTATATAAATTCAATAGACCATTGTTGAAAAAAAGGTGTAAATAATCATAAAATTAAAATTTAATAAAATGACTCTACTACTACAACATTGTAAAAATTAAAAAAGGAAAAAAAGCAATACTAATAACAAAAAAGGTAAAAATTAACTTTCAACTTAAAAATATAATAAATAAAAGTTAAAAGCGACAATTTTCAAAAATTTTGTTGTGACATCCATTCCTTTTATTTATTTAAAGAGTAATTAGTGCAAGGACTACAATGCCTTAAAGGGTCTTACTTCATGTAAGATAATTTTTTTACATTTTTAAAGAATCCGACTTAAAGATGAATGAAAATTTTTTGGGGTAAACCATATGAAGTACAGTTGGACACAGTAGTAGGATAAAGAAAGAAGATAATTTAACAAGTGGGCTGAAAGGTTCCTAGGCTGACACATAGATGGCGCTACTAGTATATTAAATCCATATGATTTTAGTTAGCCCTAACTTCAAAAGACAGTATAAATTTACATACTTTTGTGTTAGCATTTTCAGTATTCATCACTGCATTCGGCTGACTGTCGATTAAATCGGTGTGAAATGAGGGAAGTTTGTCACATATCGAAGCAAAAATTCGGGTTTATTACGAACAGCTCCAAACACTTAAAATCAATTCGTTGTTGTTTTTTTACATCACCCATTTAGCTTTCGCATATCCAAATATTCATTTACGATATGTCCAACACGTTTCTTTGATATCTTTATTCAGCTATCTCAATCAACTTGTCTTAAGGTTGTTATTTTCAGCCCACCTGTTACATTACTTTTGTGTTATGAACACTGATCCTGCTTCTGATAAATTTGGATCTAGAAAAAACATTTAATTTTAATACGGAAATAATCTTAGAATATTTAACGCTCCCTAACTTTTCTTAAAATCGCTTATCATTTTTCTCAACCCTTTTATTTTTACAAAACAACTAATGATTCATGTCCCTCGAATACAATTTTTGTATAAATTCAAAAATTTCTTAAATTTTTTGCTTTAATTTTTTTTTCAATTCAGTTTTTTTGTTCCTGCTTTCAAATCACCCACCCAAATATTTAAAACCATTGTTTGTTAATTTTTAAAAATAAATTATTAATTCAAAGGAAATTAAATTAAAATTTTAGAAAGGCATTCGGTCTTTATTTATCATTTAAAAGAATTATTAAAAATTATACAACAATATTGTTGCCGGTTATTCTTACTTGACAACTAGAGGAATAATGAAAAAAATAACATTTGTTCTTTTTTCTCTTCTTAATATTATATCTCTATTTAAAATCTATTATATTTCTTTCAAATATAATTTACAAAATATATTTGATATAAAACAACAAATTAAATGGCAAAATTTTAGATTAAAGTAATATATGAGTATCTTTTTAATATTTAGATGTAGTCAATAACATGCCTTTCTAAAAATCAATTTGAATTCCACTAATCCTACAAAAAAAAAATTATTTTCCATAAAAGATTGGCTGTCTGGTCTTTTTTTTCTCCTTTAAAGTTTTAGATTATTTACCTGAACTCATGTTTATATATGTAATGCATTCAATCTAAAGCAGCTCATTTTAATACCAAGATACGGAGCAAATCCTACTCCCACAAATAAATCAAATGCTTCAAAGAGCATCGGTTGATCATTTCCTATGCAGTTCTTTGGTAATCCTTTGAACGAGTGCAAATCGTACAAATAACTATATTCATTAGAATTTCCGGGACTTCTAATAAAACTCGGCTGGTGCTGTCTGAAGATATAATCAGAAACCCACCATCAGAACACAGGCACAATAAAGAACAGCTAGCTTCTTTGGCTTCAAAAGATTAAGAATATAGAAGCCAAATATACTACACACAGCCAGAGCCCATGCATGTTTTCTTTTCCACCCACCAACCGAGCGATATCTTTTTTTTATTATTATTATTATTTTCGTGCCACAAAGCACGCAGCAGTTGTAGGTGTCTCTCTCTACCTAAAAGAAAAAAGAAAAGAAGATTTCAGACAATTTTTGTAGCAATCTCAAAAGCTAGTGGACTTTATTTTTTTGTGGAATCTTTTCCCTGTAGTGTATTCCGTTATTCCGTTCTATTCATATTCAAATAACCACCGAGGTTTCACAAAGGGGTGCACGAATGATTCCTTCATGTCGATGTCGGGGTTTTGGGGAAAGAGCAAAAGATTTTTTTTCTCCCCCCCATCCCTTGGTGGAAGAGAAGAACGCGGGAGCATAAAGAAAGAATCACGCGTGCATGCTCCGTCTACTATTGAAACTGAATATCCGAATGGAAGAACTTGTATGGCAGAGTAGTTTATTTTCTCGCTCATTTCGGTCGTTGGAAGTTGAAGAAGAAGCAACATTTCATATGTGGTGGCAGACACAATGATTCCGGGTTTATTGCTTTCCAACACTTAGACAGTGCGCGTGTGAACAATATTGCTCAATATTCCTTTGCCGTTACGTTTCAACGTCTCCTTCACAAAAAAGTTCTTTGTATTCTTCTAAATTAAAGTTTTTTGCTATTTGTGTTGTATATTTATACGTGGAACAGTTGGTGCAGACTACAGTTGGCAAAGCGTATGAATCTGCTCACCATTCTTTTGATACGGTATTTCTGTTCATGAATAATTTCTGTGCTGTTTTACATACAAATCTTACGATTTTTAATACAGGTTTCATTTCATTCTTTTCCGAATTCGAGAAATATTCCATTGTACAAAATTCATCTATTTTATCCAAAAGCGAGAATTGTAAATAACATTGAAGAAAAGGCGATTTTATTGCAATATTGACTATTTTATTGTTGACTACATCGGACAAAGGGAAGGTTTTAAAAGAATTTTTTTTTGTAGATTTAGGCATTCCATGGATAAAAAATTTGCATACCGGAAAAAACGTGTATACAATACAATATTCTAGCAGTATATTATGCTGTGTGACAGTATACTATTATTTAAAGAACTTTTGTAGTAATATAATGTTTTCAGACCGTAATCATATTTTTTTAGTGAATTTTAATAATTAGTTATCTAATTGTCACAAAATTATTGAAATTGCATACTCAAACAAATATATAAAACCCAATATGATTATTTTTATTTATGATTATTTTTTTAATCCAATATGATTATTTTTATTTATGATTATTTTTTCAAATCAAATATGATTATTTTTATTGATGATTATTTTTTAAAGTACAAGTGATAATTTTTATTTTTTTGTCTTATTTTTTTTTTTTCTGCATCTTGATCAGTATTGGTGAAGTCAAAAGTAGCTAATCCATGAATTTAAGTTACGAAACTACTGTTATTTTCACAAAAATTTTAACAAAAAAAAAAGCTAACATGGATATATTGCAATATTCCTAACTGTCAAAAATTATTGAAATTGCATATTCAAATAAACATATAAGATCCGACATGCATAATAGTGCATAATATTATAAATTATTTTTATTATTCCTCTTACTTTTTCTGCATCTGATTAGTATTGGCGAAATCTAAAAGTAGCAAATCCATGCTTTCAAGTTATGAATAATTTTTTCATAAAATTTTAACAAAAAAAGCTAACATGTATAATACAGATAATGAGAGAAATATTTGCAATATAGTTTCCTAACTGTCACAAAATTATTGAAATTGCATACTCAAATATGCATCACAATGATTATTTTCAGTATTTTTCTTTATAATCAAAAATATGATCTCATATTAAAATATTAATTCTGCAATGCGAGAATATGATGTATTAAATAGTGTTTCTATGTTACGAGAACATGATATCTTATTATATTATGACTTTATAATACGAGAATGAGATCTGATATTAAATAATGATTCGATAATACGAGAATATGATCTCTTATTATACAATGATTTTATAATAAAAAAATATGATCTGGTATTAAATAATGATTCTATAATACGAGAAAATTATATTATATCATACAGTGATTTTATAATACAAGAATATGATGTATTAAAAATGATTCTATAATACTACGAGAACATGATCGAGAATCTTATTATATAATGGTTTTATTATAGTAGAATATGATCTGATATTAAATAATGATTCTATAATACGAGAACATGATCGCTTATTATATTATCATTTTATAATACGAATATGATAAGGATCTCATATTATATGAAAAATAGAATATTATATAATGTATATAACATTCTCATACTATAAATTTTCATTAACATGTTCAACAGTTGCTTTATCAATAATAGTCAACGTTATGTTAATAATTTTAATATTACGCTAATAATTTTTCAGAAATATATATATATATATATATTTTTATATAATAATAATAATAATTTTAAAAAATATTTTTTAAAAATAATTTTTTTCTCTATTCTAAAACAAACTGTAAACAAAAAAGACCACCAAGTCTTTTATTTTCATGAGAAGTGCATGTCAAACACGAAACAGAACTTGGAAACGAATTACATTTACTCTTGGCGAAATATTCTCCTCGCCATTTTCTTGAGGAAGGCGCCTTCTTTTTTTCCTTAAGAGAATGCTTTTCCAGTGTGCATTAAGATGAAGCGAAGACAATATAAAATCACTTAAAATTCGAAACAGTCGTCCCTCAAATTTCACACGACAAATTGTGATTGCAATCGTAGAAGGCGCATTTCTTGACATCCTCCCCCACCCCCTGTTCTTTTTCTGGCTCACCCCTCTCTCTCTTCAATTTTTCCCAAGTTTTATCCTTGACTGTTCGGAAAGATAAAAAAAATTAAAAAAAAAGGAGAGAAACGCATAAAGAAATTTAAGAAGTTTCCCGTCAGGAGTTACAAATAAAAGTACGGGAAAAGTTTAAGAAGAAAAAAAAATTCTTTTTATTTCGATATTCATATTCCCTAAACGATTCAAGAATAATGATTCAATAATTATTTATTTAGAGATTTATATTCTTTAAACTATTAAAGAATAAAAACAAATGTAGTAAATAGGATGGTTTAAATTTTAGAAAGAAAGAAAAAAATTTTTTTCCTCTTTATTTAGATATTCATTTTCTCTAAAACATTCTAGAATAATCATTCAAGAATAATATTCCCTAAACCATTCAAGAATAATAATTCAAGATTAATATTCTCTAAACCCTTCAAGAATATTCACAAGTGTGGTAAATAGGATGGTTTAAATTTGCAATCTTAGAAATAAAGAAAAAAATTTCGTTATCTTTATTTAGGGATTCATATTCTCTAAATGATTCAAGAATAATAATTCACAATAATTCAAAACTAATATTCCCTAAACGTGAATAATGATTCAAGAGAAAATGTTTTTATTTTTATTTAGAGATTAATATTCCTTAAAAGAATTCATTCAAGAATAGTAATTTAAGATTAATATTTCCTAAACCATTCAAGAATAGTAATTTATATTAATATTCCCTAAACCATTCAAGAATAATCACAAGTGTGGTAAATAAAATGGTTTAAATTTACAATTTTATAAACAAAGAAATGTAAAAAAAAAAAACTTTTTTTCGCTTTTTTTCTTCTTCAAATAAAACAGTTGAGGCTTCGCCTTGAATGTCACTTTCCCTGCATGAAAACAAAGAAGGGAAGTATGTCAGCAGAAAAGGAAAAGCTATTAATCACCTAACCAGAACACCGAGTCGAAAAGGGCTTCACCCACTGTATAAACAACCTATTTCCGGCCTTCAACTTGATTTTGTTTAAACAGGGACCTCAAGAAATTTCCTGGGCTTCATGCTGTAGCATCCCCAGTGTTTTGTAGCAGTGTTTTGTAGTAGTATTAGTTTGCAGCCAATTGGCGACAAGACTCCTTGTCGCCATTTTACTGTAAAAACAAATAAAAGCCATATAAAGCAACGGTGAGGACTTTTAGGCGTAAAATAATCTACTTACAAAAACGTCAATGATAATATTAAAGAAATGTTTTTAAATGATTTAATTTTCACATATCACGCAGTTAATAGCAGGAAGTTGTTTCTTAGTAGTAGGATTACTTAATTGTTGAAACATTGTTAAGCAGTAACTATGGTAACTTTTGATGAAATCGTAGTAGAATTTCATGTACAAAATTAATTATTAAATGTACATTATTAATTAGTTATTAAATTTACAGAACTCTTTTTCTATTTTAATAATATAGCCTTCAATATGAATATTTTTTCGATTCAGTTAAGTTATGACAAACATTTAGAATTTAAAAATATATGTTATTTGGTATAAAATGTGAGAAGCAGTTTCAAAATAAGTCATTTCACTTTCAAATTAAAGTGGTAGTTTATATAATATGATAAGTAATGAAATTCTTTAAATTATTAATTTACAATAATCATATTGAAAACTACAATGATCCATAAGATAAATTTATTCTTAATAAAAAGCCTTGCCTTTTCATATAAAGCAACAACAAAGGAAAATGGGAAGATGATTTTATACGTAAACTTATCTACACTCATGTCCATAAATTAAGGATAATGAAGTTCACGCAAGGAAAGAGACAGAAGCAAAACAAATTTGACTTATTTGTAAAGTCTATTTATTAAACAAAAGGTAAACAGCAAAAAAAGATGCTATATGTTTGACATAATTAATAAAAATTGTGATTTTACTCCCTGGAGCAAATTTCAAAAAGAACCTATTTACAAAAAACAGTATAACATGGTTAGTATGAGGGGTTAATATGGAGTATGTCTCCCGGACGATTCAATACAGGCCTTGCAACGCCTAGGGCCAGTTTCAAATATATGAAGTATCATCTGTTTCAGTATGCTGAGTATCAAATTATCAATCTGATCTTGGAGAATATTACACCACTCATCAAGCAATGCCCTCCGAAGTTCCGGTTGACAGGTGGGAGGGGTTGACGGGCTGCAATTCGTCGGCTAAGCATATCCCCACATGCTCTATTGGATTCAAGTCCGGTGAGTATGCTGGCCAATCCATACGGGTGATATCCTCCAATTGAAGGCATTCGTCTACAATGTATGCACGGTGAGGACGGGCGTTGTCATCCATAAATAGAAATTCAGCACCCATGGCGCCCCGAAACAAACGTACATGTTGTTCCAGAATGACATCCCGATAGATGTGGCCAGTCATCGTTACACTCTGAACATGCAGGTCAGTTCTGGAACCAAGAATAATTCCTTCCCAAACGAGTCATTCTGCACCACCGTAACGGTGTCGTTCAATGGTGTTCTCTTGGTGGTAACGGGTACCTGGCACTCTCCATATGAAAGTCCAGCGAGAATCAGACTGCAAACTAAACCTGGACTCGTCGGAAAACATCACACAAGACCACTGTTGCGGTGTCCACAATGCATGCTCTCTACTCCAGGTTAATCGCAGGCGACAGTGAGTTGCGGTAAGTGGAACACATCTGACAGGCCTACGAGCATATAGACCAATGTGCTCTAAGCGTCTGTACACGGTCTGCCTTGAAACTGTCGCACCGGTAGCTGAAGAGAGCTGACGAGACAGGTCTGATGCTGTGCTCCGTCTGTTTCTTTTGGCAGTAACTGCTAAATACCGGTCCTCGTTCGGCGTTATAACTCGGGGGCGACCTGTGCTGTAACATCTACTCCCATTAATATCATCTTGGAATCTTTGCCAAAGCCTGGAGATGACACTCTGGGCGATTCAAGTTCCTCGGATACTTCCAGCTGGGTACGTCCACATTCCAGTCGTCCGATAATTCTACACGTAAAAAATCATCCAAATGCTTCCTTTGTGCCATAACTATCCGGTTATGTCACTGAAAGGCTTTTAAAGCGCTTGTGAACAATTTTACTTCTTTGCCACCATTCCTCCCCTCACTTACACTCTCGTCATTGTGACGTACTATCCGCGCCATCTGGTGGTTTCCTGTAATTTACATATTCTTCTTTATGATGTGCGTGATAATTCTACGGGGTGAAATTTTTATTTTAGAGTTCAATTTTCTGTGTGATTCTGAATTGTCCTTAATTTATGGACATGTGTATTACATTCGAATATCATTATGAAGAAATCATTTTTTTAATAAATACTTAAATAATGAATTATGTTTGTTATTCAGAAGCATGAATAAAAATAACTGTCTAACTGTGTTTTCTAAACTGTGTTCCATGTAAAAGTGAACACATGTGAATAGGCACAAATTTTTTAGAATAGAATAGTGAAAACGTGAATAGACACGATAGGCCGCGTTATGGAATAGACCGGAATAGACAGGAGTGAAAAAAAACTATGAAATTATTTTTAATTAAAATATTTTATATTTTAAATATTGTAAATAATTTATGTTTGAATACGTAAGTATATGTGAGAAGTCAAGAGATGATTTGTTGATCAGTTGCAAATTTAAGATTATCTAGAATTATTTAGTATCTAACAAAATGATAGTCATTTCCTTTTATTTACTACTGAAATTATTCTGCTTAACTTGAATTATTATTCTTTAACTTTTAAAAAAATAAAAAACTTTTTACACTAAAAACTGATTTAACTAGATTTTGACTAGTTTATTTATAAATTGCTTGTTTTACGAAACGTACATTTAATTCCAGAAACTTAATTTGCTGTTTTATCAAACAATAAATTCGGTTAGTGAGGCCTAATGGCCGCATATCTAGCTCTCTGACGCTCTGTGCAACGAGGTTTTGGGTTCGTGTTCAGCGGTGCCATATATGTTTGTCGTGGTTAGGGAAATATTTTAAAAAAGTAGTTCCGGTCTAACATGAATAGAATGTTGGACTTAGGGCTGGCAATTCTATCAATAAAAAGAAAAGCATACCCTGTTCCGAAATCTGCCAATTACCCCACCTTGGTGTTATAGTGGCAATGAAGAAAGATTCTTTTACATTTATTTATTGTTAAAACTTATTAAAACTTGTTTAAAATCTTTTGTTTCTATACAAATGTAGTTACTAATAATATAATTTATATCAATGCCTAAATGTCGTCAATTTTCTTAATTTTCCAGCTAAACTTAACAGATATTCTTTAGAATTTATTATGAAAATAGTTTCATAGAATATAATAAATTAGAAAATTACATTTGGATGTGACATTTTGATTTAAAGTTTAACTTCATAAAGTTTTACCAGTTTCTCTTCGTAGCTTTGCTATTTTAAATTCCATGTATAAACAAATTAAATTAAAATTGATAATTAATTATAATATAAAAAATTATTCATTATATTTATAATGAATTCTAACATCATGTTAAAACAAATACGAATGTATTGATAAATATGTAAAACTTATTTGAATCATATATATATATATATATATATATATATATATATATATATATATATATATATATATATTCATTTAAAGCATCTATTATGTAATATTTATTAATATTTCAGCTAATTTCGTATATCGCATATGTTCCCAACGGGGAATCGGAAAATTCTAATTGATTAATCTGGAAATTTTGTACATATGTTTCTGATACTATTAAACTAACTCCCTTTCCTTACAATCTATGTTGGACCGTGACCGTTTATCTCTGCTGCCAGATTCCGAAATAGAAGAAAAGTTCTTTTGTGGGGTAGAGCTATCAACCCTACGCCCATATTAGTCGGGTTTAAAAAGTGGATTCCATACCACTACACGCCACAACGAGGGCCGAAGCCTGTGTTCGTGAGCGCCAGACTACTATCACGCAGCCATCAGGCCGGGGTAGGTCACCCTTACGCCCAACGCTCATATTAGACCAGGATTTACGATTTAATGTGGAATCGAATCACTACAAAGCACCCTGGCTCCACCAGAACTCGTACTCGAAGAGACAAATATCAATGCCAGTGATTCATCGATTTGACTACAATGCTTTAGTGTTGGGTACCGCAGGCGTCAGGTACAAGTCTCGACAATGCCTTGGATGTTATTTTTGCAGTGATTCGGAATCCCATTCTAAATCGTGGGTTTCGGTCTAATAGGATAGTAGAGCGTTGCAGGTTTATTACTACTCGCGTCCGTAGCATGTGTCTTCAAGCTTCACGTGTGCCCCCTGGTTAGTGCTAAATTAGTAACGTACTTGTATCCCGTGCTTATGGCGTAATGATAACTGTCTAGCAGCATTGGGAAAAAAAACGTGAAAAGTTCGCTGAGAACCTATGCATTACTAAAGGGTGGGAAAATTTAAATGTATAGTTAAATTTATTCAAACCTAATTGATTATCTAAAAAATATTAAAATCGAAATTTCATAATGCAAATTTTATAAAGTTTCAAACTAACTTCATAAAATATAAAACACTGAAAACCATACTTTTTTACCTCCTTGGTCAAAAACAAAAACAACAACAACAAAAAAAACGAAAGTTTACCTGGGATGGCTCTACGGCGATTTGACAACAAAAACCCAGCGTGCCGACACAAACTCGCCGGAAACTCACTTCACATTTTGACTCCAGTTTATATTTTTTTACTCTACTCTACGACAACCAGAGAAGGAAAAGGATCGTATAAAAAAATGGAATCAGGAGAACTCAAGGGATGGGGGGCCGGAAAAATCAGGAAAATCCAACCCCCCTCACCCCCTTCTTCCCTCTTTCGCAGATCATTGGAGCGGCAAATATTTCAATTCCATATTATTGACATGGAACCTACAGTAACGCGTGTTGCTTAGTATCTGGTTGCTCGGTCTGTCAATCAAGGACGTCTCCATGGCAACGCAATTCAAGATGGCGCTTTATCAATTCGGAAAAGGTTATTATCGGTGGGACTTCTTTTCAAATGCAACCCTGGTAGAAGTTGTCCTGCTAAATTTGGAGAACATTTTCTTTTTTGAAAGGAGGATATAGATATCTCGATGAAGATCTTGCATCTCTTAAATTGAGATTTGCAACTCCAATGTTTGACAGCTAAATGTGATATATATGAGATTCTCAGCAAAATTCATTTTTTATTTTGTTCCCAAGTTCATGAGAGACATTTTTTTTTTATTTGTTAGCATTCTTTTTACCAAAGAATTTAAACATAAATTTTTTCGTAATATTGTAGGAGGCGTGAAATGTACCACGGCATTTCTTACCAGCTTGAAGTAAAAAAAAAATGTCTTTCATTGGATTCCATTTTGAAAATATCATTGTACGTACAAAAGAAGAGGAATCAATGCATTTGAAAACCGTTTTAAGTATGGAATTTTTGAAAAATTCATACAAGATAAAAGAAAAATAGTTCATCATATTTTTACAGATAAAATGCCTTTTTGAAGTTTGATAATGCTTGAATTCTTAAAATGATCTTTATTGAAACCAATCAATAAATTTTTTCTCAAAACACTTAAGAGATTCCAAAAAAATAATTTTCATTGTTTTTTCCAGTTCAATAGAAGGGGAATTTTAAGATATTTAAATATTAAAAATATTTTTATTAAAAAAGTATTTAAATTATTAAAAATAGCATTTTAATTCTTATGTATTACCTCAATTACCATGATCATTAAATTTTTAATTTTAATAAATCATTATTAAATAACCTTAAACGAATTTGTCACAAAGTAATTTCTTTAAAGAAACGGGGAAAAAATAAACGTAAGATCAGCTATATTTTCTCAAGTATCTTAACAACGTATGTCTTCTGTTGCTATTTTTCTAAGCTTGTATTTTAAATGTTAATTGAACACAGTTACAGTTTTATTATTTTGTTTAGTTTGTCGTCTCTACGGTCGTTTTTTTACAATTTGGGCTAATTTGACCCGGAACTGCAGTTTAACGTGGAATCCGAACCACTAAGAAACATCCATGCCATCGCAAAAAGATTTAAACTAAAGTACCAAAGGTCAGAGTGCTAACCCAATTGGATATCAGAGAGCTACAGGAGTATACAAATAGATTATACAAAATACAATAAGATTACTAATGCAAATAGGTTATGCAAATTGCAATTCTTTTTAACTCTCTAAATTAAGTTCACATTTATAAGCAAAATTGATTTAAATCAATAATAAAACATGCATTACATTGAATTTTTAAGGAAACAGAATTCAACCAATTAGATTATTGTATTTGATAAAATCAAAATATAAAGCAAATTAAAATTGGAATTCAATCAGTTTAATGATTAAATATAAAAACACTTTCCACTCCGAATTCATCTAGGAAAGTTGATATATCCTATTTACACAACCTTCTTTGTCAAAGTTATACACAGTGTTATAAGCAATTGAATGGGTTCATCATCACAATTTTTTTTTTAAATCTCTTTTGCGCTAACAGTTCCATCTAACTCTCATGTTAAAAGTGGTAGTTTACATTCTCCTACTCAAACAATTCATTCATGACCAGTCAGGGACAATATTTAAAGTTTAAATGCTTACTTTCATGGTAAATTTGTCCTACTATAAATATACAACTTCCTGGCTGATAAATAATTCTCTTGTTTGCCAATTGTTTAAAACTTTGAAATAAATATTAGTTTACTTTTACAACATTAGAATTTTATAGAAAAGTGATTTCAGTCAGAAACATCTCCTTTACCATTTATTTGCACGAGCTAGAATATTTTTAATTTAAATTTACAGTGTTGTTATAGCGCTTAAGCTGAGAAATCTCTCAACAATTTCTACTTCCATCGTATAAACCTTTTGTCGTACAAAACTTACAAAAAGTTGGATAATTGTTCACTGAATTGAAATACTTAATACGATTAGGACATGCCATTTTAGAATACAGTAAATGATTCAGTATCTGTAAATATCAAAGCGGCTGAAAATACATTCGTTACACATGAAGAGTTCAGTACATTTGATTTAGTAGCAAACAAGTTTGTCAAAGTGTAAACAAAAGGAATTGAAGCATGTCAAAAAGGGACTGTAGTCTCTTTAATATTGTCTCACAGTAAAGCAAACCAAAAGAAAAAAGTTATAGACACCCATTTCCGTGTAAAATTCTCATCCTATTTATTCTTTACATTTAAATTCGCGCTTGCGTTAAATACACCAACTTAAAAATAAATCCGTCTAAATTCTGTCCCCCTGATGCTTGCTTTCGTAGAGACTAAATAGCTTTCCTTACAACCCACTAAACACCAGAGGTTATCTGCTAAACTCATTACACAAAACCAAAAAGGAAAAAAAACAGCTCTAAAGCTTCTCTCTTTAAAACGCAACACTGCCTCAACACAAAAGATCGCTGCTTTTAACGCACCAGGCAACAACACTTCATTCTACCGACTGCTAAAACTCACCGATTGCTTGCTTGCTGTTGCTTCTGCCAGAACCAAAAAGATCTTCCCCGATATCGCTTTGAGCCTTCCGCGAAAATTCCATTTCCGTAATTGTTTGAAGCGAACTGAATTCTCTGGTGTGAGGGAATTAAACAGTAAAAATAAAACACATTTGGATCACAAGGTTCTCTAATGGCTTTAAACAACGTAAAATTACTTCAGTGAGTTCCGATTGCCTGGGACTGCATTGAGGCTTATCAAGAAATCAGGAGCGCTAAGTGCTCATTAAGCTGCTTTCCCCCAACTTTATGTAATAAATTAAATTGAATATGTCTAAAAATATTTCTTGGTAGCTCAGATTTGATAATTAAATGGTGCAAAATTTTTTTCTTCAAATACTTTGCATTGAGGTCACCAGTTCAATGGATATACTTTTAAATCCTTTAGTGCAAGGCATATAGACATTATTTACAAATTGGTAATAATTAGTCAAATAGTTCCCTGTAGCTCATATTTGAAGGAAAATATGTGAATAATTTTTTTTTTTCTTCGAATATTTTGAATTGAATCACTTCTATATTAATATATAATTATGTATTTATATTTAATCCTTCAGTGCCAGTGGTATTTAGACGTACGCTGTAATTAAACAAATTGATTAAGTCCAACACATCTCTAACACTATTTATCGCTGATAATTAGCTTTGAAGAAAAATTTGTAATATGTGTATAATTATTTTTTTCTTCGAATATTGATCACTTCTAAATTAATCTAAGATTATGGAATATTTTTAATCTTTTAACAGATATTTATGCGTGTTATTGAACAAATTGAATAAGTCCAACAACAGTATGAACAGAATAAGTCCAACAATAGTATGAACAGAATAATCCAACAATAGTAACAGAATAAGTCCAACAATAAGTATAAACAGAATAAGTCCAACAATAGTATAAACAGAATAAGTCCAAAAATAGTTGTCGGTAGGTCAGCTTTGAAATAAAAAAAATATGTTCGCGATATCGCTTTGAGCAAGAGTGAAAATTCCTTTTCATTATTTGTTTGAAGCGAGGGAATTAAACAGTAAAAATAAAAACACATTTGGATCACAAGATCCTTTAATGGCTTAAAACAACGTAAAATTACTTCAGTGAGTTCCGATTGCATCGGGGGACTGCATTGAAGCTTATCAAGAAATCAGGAGCGTTAAGTGTTCATTAAGCTGCTTTCCCCCACATTTCTGTGATGAATTATTTAAGATTATTAATTATCCCTTTTTTACTGTTATTAAATGGAGGCCATCATTTACCATCAATGAGTTATATGCCCAGACGTTGTTATTACTAGAAACACTAATCACTTGAAAAGACCTTCAGAATTCTAAGATTATGGATCTACATTTAATCCTTCGGTGCCAGAGGCATTTAGTCATAAGCTGTATTTGGGCAAATTGAATAAGTCCTAAAATAGATCCCTGTAGCTCATCTTTGAAGGAAAATTTTTTTGAATAATTTTTTCTTCAAGTATTTTGAATTGAGATCACTTGTCATTTAATATAGGATTATGGATCAATATTTAATCCTTTAGTGCCAGACGTCTTTAGACATACGGTGGAATATTCGACAGAATTGAATAAGTCTAATAAAAGTTTTCGGTAGCTTAGCTTTGAAGGAAAAATATGTGAATAATTTTTTTTTTTTCCTTCTGATATTGGAATTGAGGTCATGTCTCATTTAATATAAGATTATGGATCTGTAGTTAATCCTTTCATGCCGGAGGTATTCAAACGTACGTTGAAATATTGAATATGTCCAATAAAAGTTCTTAGTAGCTCAGCTGTGTAGGAAAAATATGTGAACATTTTTTTCTTTGAATATTTTGAATTGAGGGCACTTTTCAGTTAATAAAAGATTATGGATCTAACAGGTGGACTGAAAGGTTCACAGGCTGACACATAGATGGACTACTAATATTAAATCCATTTGATTTTTAGTTAGCCCTAACCTTCAAAAGACACGTGTATAAATTTGACAGCTGTTGCACTATTAGTATGTCAGTTATAGCATTTTTAGTGAAGTTATAGCATTTTTAGTGTTCATAACGTGCAGTCCACACGGCTGACTATCGATTGAACTCCGGTGTGAAATGATGGAGCTCTGTTTGTCACATTCGATTTGTCACGCAAAAATTCGGGTTTATTAAGATTGAACAGCTCCAAACACTGCTTAGAATCATCAATTCGTTATTGTTTTGGGTCGATTGTGAGCTCTGCGCGGCACCCACTTTCAACAGAGCTTTCGCATATCCAAATATTCATTCGCGATATGTCCAAAACGTTCCTTTGATATCTTTAGGGTCACTGATATCTCAATCAACTTCACTTTACGGTTATCAGAAATTTTTTTGTGGACTTTTTTTATGTTTTTGTCGGTAACAGCCTCTTTGGGGCGTCCACTGCGTGCATCGTCCTCGGTGCTCATTTCGCCTCGTTTAAATTTAGCAAACCACTTCTCTACGATTGTTCCTGGTACAAAGTCCGAATAATGTATATCAAGCCAAGCCTTGGCTTCAATAGTATTTTTTTTGCCAAAAAGCAATGTTTTATTAACACACGAAATTCCTCTTTATCCATTTTTTCAAACTAATAAAAGTTGCTTCACTAAAAATGCTATAACTCACATACTAATAGTGCAACTGCTGTCAAATTTATACACGTGTCTTTTGAAGGTTAGGGCTAACTAAAAATCATATGGATTTAATACTAGTAGCTCCATCTATGTGTCAGCCTACGAACATGTCAGCCCAACTGTTACACGTAATTTTTTTTAGTACCAATGGTATTTAGGCATACACTGTTACTGAACAAATTGAATAAGTCCAACTACAGTTCTCTGTAGCTCATCTTTGAAGGAAAAATATGTGAATAATAGTTTTTACTTCGAATATTTTGAATTTATGTCACTTTTCTGTTAATACGAGATTATGGATCTATATTTAATCCTTTAGTGCCAGAGATATTTAAGCATGCATTGTTATTAAACAAATTGAATAAGCCCAACAATAGTTGTCGGTAGCTCATCTCTGAAGGAAAAATATGAGAATAATTCTCATATTTTCGAATATTTTGAATTGAGGTCACTTTTTAGTTAATAAAGATTATGGATCTGTTTTTAATCGTTTAGTGTCAGAGATATTTAAGCATACGCTGTTATTGAAAAGTTCAATAAGTCTAACAATAGTTCTCAGTAAAACGGCATTGAAGAAAAATATGTGAATAAATTTTTTCTTCAAAAATTTTGAATTAAGGTCACTTCTCATTATATTGGTACATATAAAACAAATGCTGATATTTTTAAATCAGTTATACGCTACGAAATGCGCCTGTTACTGCTATTTTACCTCCATATTTTGGAACGAAACCCCAATGGTTGTATTTTGACTTCGCACCCTCCCTCTACATACTCGGGTCTAATGAAGGACCTTTTTATGCCTACAGTTTTATGTGTCCATTTATCAATAACACATAAAATTACTGTTATGAATCATATGTTGGGTTTTGAGCAAAGCTCTCTGAGTATGGAACTCAAAGCGTATCTCACCATGTTTATCCATACAGATTAGGGGGTTCACCATGGTGAGAAACATGGTTAGATTCACCATGTTTCTCCATAGAGATTAGATTTTCTAGTCAGATATACGTGGAGCAAAACAATTTTTGAAAGGAAATATTTAATAGCTATTGCAATATTTAATTCATCCAGTTTTCTTTGACATTGTGTAAATTGCAATTTTAATTATTAAAAATTAAAATTAGTTTTGTTTTGTCTTAAAATACCTCCGAAAATTCCTTCGTCCCGCTATTAAGACGCTCTGTTTGAATCCATCCTACTTGGTCATTAGTCAATATTTATACGCATTTGTTGGTGAATCTATATAGATGGGCACATTTTAATCCTGTGATACTTTCTGCTGAGTAATATCTCTTTCGTACAAACCTTTTTTTGAAAATTTAGTAATTCATTTAAACAAATTTTATTTTTCTCATTACAATATTAAATCGTAATGCTTTAACTAACATAGACAGTGAGAGAAGAGTTTTAAAAATATATATCTTCTCTTCTTCTTCTTCTTCATTGGGCAACAGCCCCATGGTGGGACAAGGCCATCTGCCTACTGGCAGATTCCGAAACATGAGATGTTTTCTTTTTACAGAGCAGAGTTGTCAACCCTACGTTCAACGCTCTATGGTCATATTAATCAGAGACCTACGGTTTAAAGTGGATTTCAAAGCATTGCAAACATCCATGTCACGGCAGAGACACGAGCACTATGGCACCGAGCGCCAGAGTATTCAATAGAGAGTTTTTGCATTTGAATAGAGCATTTTTGCATTTGAATAGAGCATTTTTGCATTTGAATAGAGAGTTTTGGACGTCCGTTAGCTGTTTCTCCCAGCGCGCATGCTCATAGGATATATTATTGCAGATACGCATGCGCAATTTCCTATGAGCATGCGCGCCAGGAAGAAAAGCTAACGGACGTCCAAAATACGGTATGCAAAAACTCTCCAATATCTATCCATTCGATTATTTCACTATGTATATTTATTTCATCACAAGCAGTATTTCCAAATTAAAAAAAATATATTAATTCCCACGCATATCTCAGATAGCATCCCGATTCCTTCAGAAAAACCAGCTAATTTTCTTTAATTAAATAATTGAAAAATTTAGAAAATGTTCATTGCACAATTTAATTATTAAAATTCTTTCGCACCGATGAATAAAATTTAATTCAAGTTGAATACTTTACTACGTTTATTATTTTTGGCACCAGAAATTATTCACTTAGCGATTTGATGGTCTTTCCGATTAGATTCTTTTTGTTACACACATAGTTTGTGTTTTTTTTTTTTTTATTCCGTGAAATATTTTGTTAATTGTGTCGTACGGCTTAATTAAATTTTCCCGATACATTAGCCTTCTTTTGAAACACGAATTCGGGTTAATCAATTCATTAGCCTTCATTATACATCCCCTTTCATTAGCTAATACTAACATAATTTCTGCTTTTTATTTTTGAAATAACCCATCAAAGAATTATTGACATATCGTATTATTGATATAATACATTTGTTCCAATAAAAGAAATGTTTATTAGATATTTCAGCAAATGTTGGAATTTTTAAATACAATCAATATAAGTTATTATACATTTAATACTAAATGATGTATTTAATAGATGATTATTATATAATTAACTGTTAATCATTAAATTCAATTATAAGTTTTGAACTTTCACATTTTTTTCTGATATGCGTTAACATAAAAGTACATTAAATTTAGGGATTTCGGAGGATTCCATTAGGGATATTTACAATGAAATTAGGGAATTCGTTCTGCATATTTAGTATTTACATGTTTATAATTTTTAAATTTTGATTTTATTAGATGGAAAACACTTTTGACATTGTCAGTCCACTACTTTTCTTTTTACTTTACATTAAACATAGAATATGTTAAAGTAGAATATAAAAAGACAATTATGCAAATTGTTTGCTCAGAATAACAATTTGCATAATTTTTTTTAAAGCTGTTCGTAATGATTATAGCCTTTCTAGACTAGTGTGTTCCAGCAATCTAAACAGCCTGGACCTGGACTTAGTCATGTATTAATTTATAATATTTATTTATTTTATTTTATTTTATCTAATTATTTTAATTATTTTTAATTTAATTTTTATTTATTTCTGTAAAATTTAAACTTTACAAAAAATAATTTATAATTGTGCAAAACATTTTCTGAAAATTAAAAAATATTGAACTATGTTTAGTCGTCAGAAACTCATCTTTTTTTATTTGATTTTAATTTAATTTAATTTTGATTTTATTTCCTTTTTAAAATTTGAAGTATGTCAATTTTCTGTAAAGTAAGAAGTAAATGTTCCTGACATTTAATAATGATTTTATTGCGGAACAATTTGTAGAATACTACAGAAATAATTTTACATTTTTTTATGTTTGAAAAAAAAATGTAGGTAAAACTTAATTATCACATTTAGCAAAAGGGACTCAGAACATCAAACATGTTTACAAGTATTGTAAATCAAAAATCATTTTTTTATTTTATTAAAAAGTGTGTTTAATATTCATACAAGAAGTTTGCCCTTCATGAATGAATAATAGATATCAACCAAGTATAAATTTCCAATTTCTGTATATTAAACGCAATTAGGTTGTTTTATTTTTATTGTTTAACAACAATTTTTTGTCTGTGAAGCACAATTTTTTAAGTTGCCTTTTAATTTATTTTCATCACAACTATGTATCATAATTATTATTTATTACAATTTATTTTCATCACAACTATTTATCATAATTATTATTTATCGCAATTTATTTTCATCCCAACTGTTTATCATAATTATTAATTATTATAATTTATATTCATCACAATTATTTACAAAACTTTTTCTTATTCCAGGCTTAAAGGCTTTTAAATTAGGAAAAAGATTTATTCTACAGTTAAAATAAATATTTCTTTCTGTCCAATTTCATGTATTTACATTTCATTATATCCCAATTCTAACATAACATTCGATAGCAGAAAGTCCCATTTCTCAAAAATAAATAATTAAATAATAAATAAATAAATAAATTAAACTGTATATCACTGCTGACAAGACAGGTAATATATCATTAAATTCAATTACTTTGCATTTGTCTAAATGCAACAGACATTCATTCTTATTGAAAACAAGGAACTAAAAATTTGATTCAATTTGGTTTATTAAATCTCATGGCCTTATCGTGTAGTGTCATTTTTCCTCTTTTCAATAACTAGATCTCTGAGCCCAAATCCATCAAGTAAAATTGAAAATATATATATGTGTGTGTGTATGGGGTGTATGCGTATTTCTCCATTTGCTTTAAATATTCTATTATTGAAGGGAGCACGTCTTTTTCTTCTACCTAATACCTTTACCCTGAGGGCCACTTTTAAAAGTAGAGTACATTATGATCCTGGAATTAAGATATGCAATGACAATATTCCAACATCAGCTGGAACAGAGGGCATAATCCATTCTCACAATTTCCTTTCCGATCACTACCTTTCTTCGGGAATAAAAGTTGAGGAACTTTTAGTTTTCCCAAGTAATCTCCCCTTCCCCTCGCCCATTCTTAAGAAAATATGATTTAAGCAAATTGAATTTTTATACTAAAGTGGCGCTATTATTCCGCGAGCTTTTTTGCCAAAGAAGGAAAACATGCGAAACGGTCTTTAGTGAAAGATGGTGTAATGCGATTTAGAGTCCTCTTTGTTCCAAAGGACAGGGCCATGGCAATGAATCTTTTAATATCGAAGTTGAAGAAAGGTAGTGTGCTCCAGGTTATTTTCCACTCGCTTGAAAGTGAGGTGGCACTGCAGTGAGTGAGCGTAGCCAACGAAAGAGAGATTTGTTTCTATTTTTGCTTGTTTCCCCGGATTCGTTAGATATTAATTTCTTTTATTCAACATTACAGATATCATTTTAAATTGCCTTTTATTAATTTTCATCATCACAATTATTTTTCATAATTATTATTTATTACAATTTATTTTCATCGCAACAATTTATCGTAATTACTGTTTATTGCACTTTTATTTCCGTTCCAATTGTTTATCGTAATTATTATTTATTACAATTTATTTCCATCCCAACTATTATATTAATTATTATTTATTACACTTTATTTCCGTTCCAATTATTTATTACAATTATTTATCATAATTATTTTTTAATATTTATTTCCATCACAATTATTTAACATAATTACTTATTATTGCAATTTATTTTCATCACAATTATTTATGGTAATTATTATTCATTACAATTTATTTCCATCACAACTATTTATCGTAACTACTGTTTATTACACTTTATTTCAGCACCAATTATTTATAATAATTATTATTTATAACAATTATTTATCATAATTATTTTTTAATACAAATTATTTATAGCTCAATTATTTATCATAATTACTAATTACCATTTACCAATTATTTATTGTAATTATTATTTATTACAATTATTTATCAATATTATTTATTACAATTTATTTCCGTCAATTTATTTATCGTAATTATTATTTATTACAATTTATTTTCATCACATTTATCAAAATTATTATTTATTTTCATCACAACTATTTATTATAATTATTCTTATTACTATTTATTTTCATCACAGCTATTTATTATAATTATTATTTATTACAATTTATTTCCGTCCCATTTATTTATCGTAATTATTATTTATTACAATTTATTTTCATCACATTTATCAAAATTATTATTTATTTTCATCACAACTATTTATCATAATTATTCTTATTACTATTTGTTTTTCATCACAGCTATTTATCATAATTATTATTTATTACAATTCATTTTCATCACAATTATTTATCGTAATTATTGTTTATTATAATTTATTTCCAACATAACTATTTATCATAATTATTATTTATTACGATTTATTTTCATACAATTATTTATCGTAATTATCATTTATTACAATTTATATAATATTATTATGGTACAAATCTATATATATTGAGAGATAAAATTTACAAGCAACAAACGTGAAAAGATCAGCAATGCTATTTGACAAAACCAATCAAATGTGAAATGAATAAAAATATTTAAAAATAAAGCAACTTACATTATCTAAGATTGGGCAAGGTAAGAATATATATCCTTTTTATTTAAAAACTTGATCTGGATTTTGTATACATCTTTAAATATTTGTTCCGCTTTAGAAGCACAATCAGTTTGCATAATAAAAACTTTAAAAACATTTACCATACATTGCTGTTCATGTATTTTCAAATTAATTTCTACTTTGGGGCAATATTATGAATAAGATGCTCCTTTTAAAGCAGATTTAACGACAGAAAATATAACTGTTTATCTTTATTAGTAACCAAGATTTGTTAAAACATTTTCACTTTTATATGCTACTAGCACATATAACCCATATGCTGCACGGCTTCAGAAAATAACACTTATTAACTCTTTTATTTAGACTTGCATCTATTTAAGATAATAGAGAGTACGTTTAGACGTCCGTTGCATACATGCTCATAGGAAACATAATTTCCTATGAGCATGCGCGCTAGGGAGAAAAAGCTAACGGACGTCCTACGGTAACTAACGTACGGTATGCAAAACTCTCTAATGTCTTCGCCTTTTTTTCAGCTCTAGCATCTGAATGAATAATTTTCTTTTCTTAGCCGGCATTGCAAATTGAACAATAAAAATCTGTGTGAAATTCAATGAAATGTTCACATCTATAAACATTTTTCTTTCTCCACCTTACTATATTCCAATATTCTATTAAATTCATCCCTATGGCTATCAAATATCGAAACCTATGTCTGCTTATTTAGATGGGGAAAGGGGAAACCTGACTATCTGTTATCTTTCATCCACTGAAAACCAAAAACATCTTATCTCGCCGTTTCGGCGCGATAACAATTTCTTCGTCTCCTAAACTGCAATTTTTCAGGGAAATTTTTATTGGTTTAAATTCAAATTAAAATTTATTCTTAATTATTAAACAAAATTTTAGGTGGTTGCAATTCGTCTGTTAGAATATTTTATTTACTTATTTATTTTATATTGGCCTGTCAACAGTATAAAAACATAAACACCGCCATAAAAAATAGCATCAATCATGAAAAAATTCGATAACGGTGAAAAGTCGCCAAATGAAAGTAAAGCTTAACTGGTCAATTGTTTAGCGAATATCGACTCAATTTTGAACTTTTTTTTTTTTTTTAGTTTATCTAGGCTTTAAACTGAAAGTATGCCTGCCAATTTTCATGAAATTTTAATACAAATTAAGGCTATACATAAGCAAATAATTTATTTTGACATATACTATATATTTACAAAGTTTGTTATGTATAAATATATAGATAGATTTTAATAATAATAAAACTTTGTCAAAAATAAATTATTTGCTATTAATTATAATGGAAAAATATCTTCTTAAATTATTTGAATTTGTAACGTATTTTTAAATGCTCTATTATAAATTATGATTTTTTATATTATGAAAAATATGCCACAATATATGATATTATCCGTAGGTATATGATATATTAAATTTACATTTTAACACTAAAAATATATGACTGTTGTAAACAAAGCTCATGTAAAAATTATCCCCCTAAAATTTCATAAATTAATTAAAATTAAAGACTTACTTTTGTAGTATAAAAATAATCAATAATTCATTCCTAATATAAGTCTTTTTATTAAAAGAAATAAGAAATATCCCCCCACATTACCGATAGAAAGTAAAAAAAAAAGTATGGTTAGTTTTACTGATAAGCTGTTTTCTAAGACTTATCCACCAAAATTATCAAAAGAAAATACGTTGTTTCTGGTTAATTTTACTAATAAGCTGTTTTATAAGAATTATCCATCAAATTATCAATAAAGATTTCGTTGTTATGGCTAATTTTATAAATAAGCTGTTTTATAAGAATTATTTATCAATTTATGAATAGAAAATTCGTTGTTATGGTTACTAATAAGTTAGCTTTAATACTAAGTTTTAATATAAGTTTACTTAATACTTAATTTAATAAGTTACTAATAAGTTTAATTTTGCTGATAAGCTGTTTTATAGGAATTATCCAGCAAATTATCAATAGGAAAGGGGACAGGGGGGTAGTGTTACTCGTCTGTGTATATCTTCAAACTATATGTGCCCCTGGGCAGTGCAAAATGAGTAACAGCTGTGCAGCCCTTGCTTATGGCATAAAGAGTAACTGTTCTGTATTGCCAGCTGCATACTAATAAGCTGTTTTATAAGAATTATCCACCAAATTATCAATAGAAAAATGGAGGGGGGTAGTGTTATCGCGTCTGTAGTGTATCTTCAAGCTATATGTGCCCCCTGGGCAGTGCTAAATGAGTAACAGCTGTGCAGCCCTTTTGCTTATGGCATAAATATTAACTGTCTCTGTATTGCCAGCTGCATACTAATAAGCTGTTTTATAAGAATTATCCACCAAATTATAAATAGAAAATTCGTTGATTTTACTGATAAGCTACTTTATAAGAATTATCAACCTATTATCAATAGAAAATTCATTATTATGGCTAATTTTAGAGATAATTTGTTGGGTATCTTATAAAACAGCTTATCAGTTGTTATGGTTAATTTTACTGGTAAGCTGTTTTATGAGAATTATCCACCAAACCTGGATCCACATTTAATGCGTAAGACATGAAACTTTATTATACAAGTTGCTTATATTAATGGGGAATAATGGCACTTTATCAATCCATTAAAATTCAAGATAAGAAAAAGAAACATTTCAAAAGATTATAATCCACTGTCCCTTGCTTTGCCCAACTTTCGCACCCAATTATCCGGGGAGTCAAGTTATTATTCAACGAGAAACTTGAGCGGCAAATATGATCCCTAAAAATTTCATTTGAAACTTCCCTCCACGTCAAAGGAACTTCCTTTTTTTCTTTTTCTCACAAGAGCTCTTAAAGCCACTCCAGAAAAGATGCAAAAATCTTTATTTAATTCCAATGTTCAATATTGTCGTCGATGCTCCAGGCTAAAAGATCAATCTCCAGCCTTGTAACGAAATAAGTCTAAGTGCATGAGAATATCTGCAGGGCAACTTGGCGCACATCAAAGATAGTGATATCAGTAACAGTAAATTTAATTTACACTTCTCCAGAGCTCCCTTGGCGCACTTTGGCGACAGCCGCTCCGGGGACAGCAGGGTAGCTCTCCAAGAAGTCTCTGGCAGACGAGATGGAGTGAGAGAAATTAATAAAGATTCTACAACAACCCTCTTTTACTCCCGATTTTTCTTTATTGCAATGCAACAAAGATTCATGGGTGTCTTGTGCAGGATTTAGAAATTTAGAAAGACAGTTTTGAAAATGAATTCAGAGCGTATGGAGATTATATTTTTTTCGTATGAATTTTAAATCACCCAGAGAGGAGCTTTAACAAATGAACGAAAGTCTTTTAAATAATTGGATTGCAATTAAGATAAGCTCTAAAAATATTTTCTACCACAAATGTAGAATATTTTTTTAAACTCAAAAGAGCTCATTTCTAAGATAGAAACCTTTAAATCATCCTGTATCATTTTAATCCAGTTTTTAATAGTTGATAGCTAATGTTTTCACTGTCTTGAAAATGTATGAATTGAACGTTTTATATAATCTCAGAAAGGAAAAAAATACGATATTTCCGGTGAAAAACTTAACGTATGAGTGCATATATATACATTATCACTTTCATGGTTATTGATTAATTATTATCAACATACACTGAAGTGACAAAGTCATGGGATACCTCTTAATATCGTGTCGGCCCTCCTTTCGCCCGGCGAAGCGCAGCAACTCGACGTGGCATGGACTCAACAAGTCGTTGGAAGTCTTCTGCAGGAATATTGAGCCATGCTGTCTCGATTGACGTCCATAATTGTGAAAGCGTTGATGGTGCAGGATTTGGGCACGAACAGACCTCTCGATGATGTCCCATAAATGCTCGATGGGATTCATGTCGGGCGATCTAGGTGGCCATATCATTCGTTGGAATTGTCCAGAATGTTCTTCAAACCAATCGCGAACAGTTGTGGCCCGGTGACATGGAGGCATTGTCATCCATAAAAATCCCATCGTTGTTTGGGTACATGAAGTAGCTGAACCAAGTAGCAACCCATTCCAAGTAACTGAACATAAGCATTTCCAGTCACTGTTCGGTCCAGTCGCACCAGAGGACCAAGTCCATGCCATGAAAACAGCCCACACCATTACGGAGCCACCACCAACTTGAACAGTGCCTTGTTGATAGTTTGGGTCCATGGCTTCGTGGGGTCTGCGCCACACTCGAACCCTACCATCAGCTCTTACCAACGAAATCGTGACTCATCGGACCAGGCCACGGTTTTCCATTCATCTAGGGACCAACCGATATGCTCACGTGCCCCGAAAGTCGCTGCAAGCGATGTCGTTCTGTCAGTAAAGGCACACGAGTAGGTCTTCTGCTGGAATAGCCCAAGAAAGCCAAATTTCTCCGCACAGTTCTAACAGACAAGTCCCTTGTACGTCCCACATTGATTTCTGCGGTTATTTGACGCAGTGTTGCTTGTCTGTTAGAATTTACACTCTTGCAGACGTCGCCGGTCTCGGTCGTTAAGTGCAGGCGGTCGACCACGCGCTGTCCATGGTGGGATGTTATGCCTGAAATTTCATACTCTCGGCACACTCTTGACACAGTGGATCTGGGAATGTTGAATTCCCTAACGATTTCCGAAATGGCATGACCCATGCGTCTAGCTCCAACTAACATTCTGCGTTCAGTCTGTTAATTCCCGTCGTGCGGTCATCATCACGTCAAAACCTCTTTACATGAATAACTTGAACAGAAATGAAAGCTCTGCGAAAGCACTGCGCATTTATACCTGTTCTACGCGATGCCACTGCCATCTGAAAATTTGCATATTGCTATCCCATGACTTTTGTCACTTCAGTGTATGATACAATTATCAATATATGATGCAATTATCTTACAATTTAATTATTTACTCTACTACTTGTGGATGGATGGAAACAACCGTGGCTGTTATGCATGAGGACTCAGATTCATAGTTTTCATGGGGTATTTGTTGTTTCCGCCGTTTCTTATAAAACTATTCTCTATTATCTTACCAATAGAAAGTTCATAGTTATGGTTAGTAAAGTTGATTCTAAAATGAGAAATATTAAAACTGGGATCTTTTAGACCTTTCCATTACAATATCTTTATAAAGGGCATTCCTCAAAATTACCCTTTATGCCGAAGACACTGCACTCTTTTTGTCAAAATTAAAAATTTAATTATATCACTACCTTACTTCAACATTCCATCTACTGTCCCACTGGCGGAATAAATGGAAAATTTCTTTAAATACTGATATAAAGAAGCTCTTTTTAATGCGAAAAAAGGAAATAACCTATCCTAATATCACTATTTTTGATAGTATTGTTAATTGGTCCCCACAAATTAAGTACTTAGAATTACTCTTGATAAATTTCTCATTTATCGCAAGCTTATCAATAATTTAAGAAAATTTTAACACTTCCCTTATTATCTTTTATCCCCTCATTTAGAAAATCTAAACTTTCTGCCATTAATAAAAAAAAAACATCTACATGTATTAAAGTCCCACGATAAAATATCCAATTTCAGTTTGAGGTTCTACAGCCAAGTCAAATATGGGAAATCATTCATCAAAGAATTTAAATAATTGTGTATGTTAATTTGTATGTATGTTAATGTTGCTTTGCATGTTTGTTTTTTTGAAGAATTGTGTGTGTTTATATATATAGAAGGTGATTATTGACCTATTAAAATATGCACAAAATGCATTGAATTTGCTGACTCGAGAGAAACCTAATTTCTAATTTTCAGTCATAAAATCTCCAATAAGTTCTCATAAAAATCAAGTCAAGACTTGAATTTGTTACATTTAAAGAAAAAAATTCATAAAAAAATATAAAATGTCAGTAATATATGTATAAATGGACTTTTCCACTTATACTACGCAAAATGAATTGAATCTTGCTCTCACATTAGCAAATCTGTGTTAAATACTAAACTGATATTACTTAAAAAAGATTAGTTATAATTTACTCTTGCTACAAGAACCAAATTAAATGTACAACAATCCCGAAATGAAGATAATTGCTTTTAACTAACTTGGGAAAAAATTTAAGTCAGGCTTCCAAACTTGACGCCCCGCATAAAACAAAACAAAACAAAAAAAGACAATAGACAAAAAAATCTTAAAATCCTCCGTGAAACAGATCCAGATTTGCAGATCCAGAATTTTAAAAAAATACAGGAAAAAAAACAGGAACAGGAGAAAAAAAAGCAGTCGAAAATGTTAAATAAATACAAATGCATTCCCCGGCTTCTGATACATGGATTCTTGGACATGATTTAGATGTTGCTGTCTATTAAGTGGGATAAGAAACACACGTTTAACAGAAAAATAACATTTATGAATCATTTATCAACTAAAATATCATTAATATATATACAAATGGACCTTTCCATGCACAGATGCACAGTGAATTGAATCTTGCTTTTACATTATCAAACCTGTGTTAAAGGACAAACTGCCATTGCTTGAGAATAAGATTAGCTATAATTTACTCTTGCTACAAGAACCAAATTGGATGTACAACAATCCCGAAATGAAAATATTTGCTTTGTAACTTCTTTTAGTTATCCCAATAAATTTAAGTCAGGCTTCCAAACTTGACGCCACGTATAAAAAAGAGACAATAGATAAAAAAGGCAAAAAACTTAAAATTCGCCTTGAACCATACATTAACAAATCCAGAATTTAAAAATAAAAATAAAGTAAAAAAAAAAAAAAAAAAAAACAGTTGAAAATATTAAATAAATACAATTTCACTCCCACACGGGTTCTTGGACTTGGTTTAGATTTTACTGTGAACCAAGTGGGATAAGAAACAACACGTTTAACAAAAAAGAACATTTATGAGCTAAAATATCATTAATATATGTACAAATGAACTTTTCACGTACAGATACACGGTGATTTAATCTTGCTTTTACATTATCTAACCTGTGTTAAATGACAAACTACCATTGCTTAAAAAGGATTAGCTATTATTTACTTTTGCTACAAGAACCAAAATAGATGTACAACAATCCCCATTCGAAGATATTTGCTTTGTAACTTCTTTTAGTTAGCCCCATAAAAAAAGTCAATAAATTTAAGTCAGGTTTCCAAACTTGACGCCATGCATAAAACGAAACAAAAAAGACAATAGACAAAAAAAAAAAAAAAAAAAAAAAAAAAAAAAAAAAAACCTTAAAATTCTCCGAAGCAGACATTAGCAGATCCAGAATTTTAAAACAAATGTAAAAAAGATTAAAATTCTCAAAAAAAAATTCATAATATTGCCAAATTTGACAACTTATTATTTGATATTGGCATATTATTTTATTATTTTTGTTAGAGAGTTACACATCTCGCTTGCTTAAAGAAATCATTGTAATAGAAATCGTCATCGTCACAAATCTGATCCATTTTTCAATCGAATTGTCACTTGTAATTAGAAATAGATCCAATATGACAATCAAGGTCAAGAAAAACTCTATTTCTGATCTTCAGTCATAAATTTCTAATCAGTTCTTATTAAAAATCAAATCAAGACTAGGATTTGTTATATTTAACAAAGAAAATTTACAGATAACAAAAATGTCATTAATATATGTACAAATGGATCATCCCATGCACAGACGCACAGCGAATTTTAATATTGCTCTTACATTAGCAAACCTGTGTTAAAAGCTAAACTGCCATTACTTAAAAAAAAGATTACCTATAATTTACTCTTGCTACAAGAACCAAATTGGATGTACAACAATCTCCAGAAAAGATATTTGCTTTGTAACTTCTTTTAGCTAGCCCAATAAAACTTCCCAAGTCAGGCTTCCAAACTTGACGCCACGCATAAAACAAAAAGACAATAGACAAAAAAAGGGGAAAAAAAACCTTAAAATTCTCCGTGAACAGACATTAGCAGACCCAGAATTTAAAAAAAAAAATAATAAAATACAGGGGAAAAAAACGGGAACAGGAAGAAAAAAAAAAAGGGAGTCGAAAATGTTAAATAAATACAAATGCACTCGGGCTTTGTTCGGCATCCGAAAAGAAACCCCCCAGCCTGCAACGCTTCCGTGACTTCACTCTAATTCCAATACTGTTCTTTGACGACGCGTCTGTGATGTAAATTCAATTAGAAAGGCGTACCGTGCAATCAAGATTGAATTTGCTCGACGATATCGGAGGGGGTTGGGGGATGGGGGTTGTCGGCGAAGAAGTAGACAGAAGGGGTCGTGAATTGGCACAAGGGGTGGTAAAAAGGAGATTGTCGGTAAATGCAAGGTTTCCCCTTTCCTGTAGCAGCTTAGTGGACTCGTAATTAAGGTGCCGGGAAAGTGTGGGAGGCGAGCGTGTTCCAATTTCGAACGGCTTCCTGATGGAAAAGAACTCGGAACGAATTCGGAAAATATGTCGGAGTTTACTGCGTTGATGAACGGTTTGATTTAAGCGTTTATTTCAGATTTGTGTCGATTTCATTGAAATGGATTATGTAGGAAAATTATGTATATACTTTAAAAATGATATATGTATGCATATATTTTTCAAGATTTTAACTATACTAGAAATTTATTTAATATTAATTTATTATTTGTGTAAGAATCGAATAATAGAAACTATTTTGTTGTTGTTGTTGTTGTTGTTACCTATAACTTTATTGGAACTCAATCCATACAAATTTGGCCACTTACCGTAGAAACGAACACATAATCAAATCAAAATAACAAAGTGAAAAGACCAGAGATTAACAAAAACGACAAAAGACCTTAAAACAGTTAAAACAAATTAATTATTCTAAGGATAAAAATTTTAAAAGCTAGAAACATCTTAATAAAAGTCCGTGTGATCAGGACATGTTTTCTCTGGCCCTCAGTAAAGGGTACACATATCACCATTCTGTTGCAGGTTAGAGTCCAGTCCAGAGCAAACAAATAGATGAGCCTTATTTATTTTCTCTGTCTTACATAAAACACATACATCAGAGTTCATAATCCCCATTTCTTCTGTCTTATGTTCGGGCAGGCAATCGTGTCTAATTCTTAATCTAAAATTGGCAACAGCTTCTTTGCGAATTTTTCCAGTCATCCCTGATTGTCTCCCAGACGTTTCCTTTAGTATTAGATAATAATTCACTAATATGCAACGATTTATTTTTTCTCGTATAGTACAAACTACAATGCAATAAAACTGGCATACCAGCAATTCATTGACTCTCGTCCTGTCAAAGTTTTATACCACCAGGCCTAACAACCTGCGGCTTAAATGCCAAAAGTGTATAGACAAAAGTGCATACTTTGATCAATAAAATAATTGCTTATATTTATAATATGCTTATATTTATAAGTATGCTTATATTTATAACGCTGCCTTTTTTTTTACAAATTTCACCCTTGACGACCCGGTATATACATTTTCTCACTCTCTCTCATATATATAGACATGTTCAATGAAAAGTTCTTTAATCGTATTTGTCTGCTTTAATCTAATTTCCAATATATTCAAATGCAATTATTGAACAAAATAAATATTTATAATAATAGATATTTGCAAACATTAATGAGGCAACTCTCTTAAAATCAAGATAATTCCAAAATATTTTAAGCCGCAATATATTTCCTGTACGTTATAAACCTTCTCTAAATAAGTCCATATTTTATTATATTTGAAATTTCATTCGGAATTTTTTAATTTTAACTTACAGGGCAATTTCAATATGGGGAATTTTATTTGAAATTTTTTTGTTTTAGCTTAGAAAACACTATTCATTAAAATAACTAATCTGTAAATATCTTGTTCCTTTGTCAAAATTTTATTTGCATACAAAGCTATTTATACTAAATAATAAATTGTAAATCATTTTGAATGTGAATGAAAAATCATGTTTTTCCTTCTTATTTTAGCATAACAAAAATTTCTCAGTTTGCTGCTTCAAGATATCCTTCTCGATAGAGTTCCAGCAATTTTGTTTTAAATTTGTATTACATTAAAATTACATAATTTAATAAAGGTACAATACAGGAACTATCAAATTACGAACGAGACAGCGTCAATGAATGCTGGTAATATAGGTTTATTGCATTGGTAACACCCTACGAAAAAAAAATAAATCGTTATATTAGTACCAACAACCAACTCTTAAAGTAAAGGGTCTGTCTGAGGATGTTTGGAAGGGCCATAACTGTTTATGTGCAGATTGAATTACCTGCTTGAGCCTGGACAGAAAAATGGGTTCATGACCAGTCTGCTGGATTTTATGGCCAAGACAGAGAGGCAAAATGGGCCCGGCTCTGCGGACCTACAACCTGACAGGTGGTGATAACAATGTTTCACCCTTTGCCCGGAGGTCGAAAAAATGATGCGTCACCCTGAGACAATTCAGATAACTTTTAAATTTTGTCATAGAATAAATAACTTGTGTTTGCAGATTCAACACATGGGCCTGATCTTTCACCTGATGTACTGAATTTAGTTCATGTATTCAAGTTTCCTATGTTATCCAGCAAAGTTGCAAGGGTAACAACAACAAACAGTTTCTTCAAACAAATTCTTACACAAATATCAACAAATTGATATTAAATAGAAGGCTTCTAACCATGAATAAAATCTTGAGAAAATATAATAAATACATATCTCATTTTAAAGTCATTGCCATGAACCACCACTACATATTTCGTGGAATCGACGGAAGTGGCGGCAGGTCGGCAAGGTTGCATCAACACCCGACTCCGCGTATTTCCGGGCTGGACTAGAACCTTTTCCATCGAGCAAGTTCAACTTCCAAGGCGCAGCTACTTCCACTTCGTTGGTCACTAAGCGAGAAGAGAACTTACGCGTCTCTTGCTAATGCTGTCACGACCTCTGACCTGGCGACAACCCTCCGATGTCGTCGGCAAGAGACTCGACTTGGCCCATCTGGCTGCGTCATCGAACGTATTGGAGACAGAATGAGCCTGGAAGCCGTGCAGCTGAGAGACTCTTTTCGGATGCCAGGCAAGGGTATTTAACATTTTCGACTCCCACTTTTTTTCTTCCTGTTCCTTTTTGACACAGAGCTGGATCTGCAAGTTCCTGTCACTTTGTCTATTATCTGTTTTATGCATGGCATCAGATTTGGAAGCAAGGGAGTTTGACAGGCAGCGGACCACAAGCAAATATCTTTTTCTGGATGAGCCGGCTGCACATTCTTGTAACTGTAGTCACTCAGGTAATCTTTTAGTAATGACATTGCTGCTTACGGGTTCTGTAGGCAACAAATTACGTATTCCTCTGACATGAGTGATCCATTTGTACGCTATTAATGTTCATTTTTGTTTAATCTCATGCAGGGCCACAGCACCGTTAAAATCTCAACGAATGCAATGAATCAACCTGATTTGTTATGACTAAGCGAACTTGACGGATCTATTTATCTTATTACAAGTGACAATTCAGTGAAAAAATGTCGGGCTGGTGGGACATTTCAATGGTTTCTAAGCAAGCGAGATATTTAACTCTCTAACAAAATAAATAGAACCTGTTAAAATGTATGTATATCTAATGTGAAGTTTTCAAATATGTGTCCCTTTCAATTTTTTGTTGTTTTAAATTCTGGTATCAATATTACTAGCTTTCAGATTTTAGGTTTTGTCCTTTTGTCTGTGTCTTTTTCTAGTTCTATACATGGCGTCAAACTGACTAAATTTATTGACTTCCAACTAAAAAGTTACAAACAATATCTTCCGAGATGAATTGTATACATCTATTTTGATTAACTAGCAAAGTAAACTATTCACCTAAACTAATGTGGTACTTTATATTTATACAGGTTAAAATATCAAACAAAAGCAATCTTATCGCGCATTGAAAAAATTCATTCTCCACATGTATGATATTTTAACTCATAAATATTCTTTTGTTAAACATTTCTTTGGTTCACGGCGCAAATAAACAGTCAAGCCCATGTGAAGATGAAATTATTGTTGACAATATTTTCAATGTTTTTTTGCAAATTCTCGATTGTTAAATGTATGAGTTCAAGGCGAGGCCACAGGAACACTGCTATGCACCATCGCGCTCGTGGCGTCAGGTTGGGCCTGACCTCAAACCCAGACTGGCTAAAAAATTTTGCAAAAACCAAATATCTAAAGGACTTATTATTACATCAATTTATTTAGCCAGGAGAATAAGAACCCACTGTGATCTTCAAGCAATGGCTGGTTATCATTTTGAGTTTGATAATGTAAAAGCAAGATTTCAATTCACTGACATCTCAACCATGGAAAAGGTCCATTTGTATTCATTGTGATATTTTAGTTGATAAATATTCATAAATGTATTTTGCTCATAAATGTGTGCGATCTTTCATCCCCACTTTCTTCGGCAACATCCCATAACCAATCGCCGGCGAAATTCGACTGTATTTCGACTGCTTACTATATTTTATCTGTATTTTAAAATTCTGGATACCTGGTCTACTCACGGAAGGATGCACAGATTTTTTGTCTATTAATCTTTTTTGTTTTGCTTTGTTTATGCCGGGCAGTGGAAGCCCTGACCTGCATATTGTCACAAAAACACAGTATCTGTTTACCCATTCAATTTGATTCTTGTAACACAGAATAAGCCATAACTAATCTTTTTTAAGTAATCAACTCAGTTCATTATTTAACACAGACACAATGTGAGCTTAGATTCTCATTTTGCGTAGAGTATATAGAAGATGGAGAAAACTGTTTATCATATATTACTGATGACTTCTCTCTTTTTCGTTAAATATGACAAATTCGAAAGTCTTGACACTGTTTATGAGCTGTGAGATTTTGTGGGCCTGAACCAGAGTGGAACACCTCCGGGGTCCGCCCAAATTCAGCCCCAAGCCCGGCATCACGCTGACAGGGTCAGCCAATCACCTTCTGCTGAGCCACACAGTTCTTTCAAGCATCTGTGGCTTATAGCTGGCACCACCTGATCAAAACTGCCACCCAGTGTGTGTTTTCCTGTTCAGCATTTCATCAGGCTGGGATTTACTTTTGTAATGGCAGAAGACTAGATTTTCTCATGAGGATGCATAATTTTCTTAAGTATTGACAAGCTTGCGATAAATGAGAGAGCGCTCAGAGTAATTAGCAGACTGTGGGGACAATTAACTATTTTTGTCAAAAAACGTGATGTAGGATGGGTTATTTCCTTTTCGCATTAAAGAGCTCACTATATCATTTAAGGAGTACCATTGTTCCGCCAGTGGAACGGTAGATGGAATGTTAGTAAGGGAGTGATTTTGAGCTGACAAAAGTGCAGTGGCATAAGCGAATTTTGAGGAGTACCACGATCCCAGTACACAATATTTTCTCATTTCAAATCAGCACACCCAGCCATGGCTATGACTCATTGACAGGGGTATATGAATGGTTTTCCATAAAACGGCAGGCTCAACAGGAGTATGGCGATCTGAGTCTCGGCACTCTTTAACTGCAATCCACAATGTGCAAAATAATGAGATTAGACCTCAATGCATCTGTGATATTGTATCATACACTGAAGTGACAAAAGTCATGAATAACTGTCTGCTCGAATGACGGCTACCAGCGGTCTTCGCGAAACTTCCACTGCTATTCGAGTTCGCTGGGGTTTGACGTGATGATGACCGCACGACGAAACTCTTCAGTTTTGAACGCCGGAATGTTAGTTGGAGCTAGACGCATGGTCATGCCGACTCGAGAATCGACAGAAATTAGATCCACTGTGTGGGCCGAGCATATCCACCGGTGGTCTGACCGCCTGCCCGGCCGAGACAAGCGGCCGCATCACAAAGAGGGTCAAATTCCTGGCAGACGAAGCGGCGCCAGATATCAGCAACACCGCGAAGCGTGTGTGACCGCGGAAGAAAGCCGCTCTTGGCTGTGAATTTATCGTGACACACTGACAGGTGGCGCTACGGCGACGTTGATCCACAGGTGTGAAGGCGGCTATTTCGGTGGCTGATGGCAGGGTTCGGCAACACGAACTTTTTGTGCATGGCACGGTGACAACGTGAGCTGTTTGGACTTGCACAGTCTGGTGCGAAACTGGACCGATAATGTTTGAAGAAAATACTATATTCAGACCGCGATGGGTTGTTCGCTTACTTCATGTACCCAGCGCGATGGTTCCATGGACAACCCTGTCTGGGCTATTCGCGATTATTTGAAAGGCGCATTCGTTAACGAGTGATATGGCCACCTAGATCGCCGACGTTGTAGTCCCATCGAGTATCATCGAGAAGATCTGTTCGTGCCATCAACGCCGGACGTCGACAATATTCCGCGGAAACCAACATTTCGTTGGTCCACATGCACGTGAGACTGCACGCCATTACACAGCCATGACAAGCTGGCTCGCCTCGTCGCGTGACGAAGGTGATCGGCGCCATGAAAGTGACCAATGCCATATGCACTCATACCTTTTCACCGAAATATGTATTTTCTTTCTCAGACCATATAAAACGTTCAGTGTATTTCAAGACGTGAAAACATTAGCTATCGGCTATTAAAAAAAAGAGCTGGATATATTTTGAGATGTTAAAAAGGACTCTATCTTAAGAAATGAGCTTCTTTGAGTTTAAAAAATATTCTACATTGTGATAAACTTTAAACTTATCTTGTTGCAATCAATTGACTAGACTTTCGTTTCATTAAAAACCTCTTAGGTGACCCAAGAGCTTCATGCAGCCTCAATCTTCCCGCCCTCTGAACTGTTTTGGCACTGTCTTTCCTAAGTGATCCTGGCATTCACTACATGAATCTTTTTGTTGCATTTATAACTAAAAATCGAGGGTGCGAGAGGACCCCGTTGCCAGAATCTTTGTGGCCCCTCTGGGCTCTGCCGAAGCTGGCGGAGAGCTACCCCTGGCCTCCCCGGCGGCTTTGTCACTAAAGCCAAGGCACTGGAAGAAGATATTGAAATTAAATTTACTGTTATGATATCTTCATCTTTTGATGTGCTCAAGTTCCCACAGGTATTGCTCGTAAAACTGAACTCATTCAAGCACAGGCCCTGAGATGATGCAGCCTGGGTCGACATTGTGACGAACATTGGAGACAAACTGGGCACCTCTTTTTCTGGGTAACTAAACTCTTGTGAAAAAAAGGAAGTTCTGACGTGGAAAGTTGAATCTTTCCAGGGGATTTCAAAAATTTCTCATTGAAATATCTTTCAATCAAGTGGTATGATTTATTCTTTTGAAATGTTTCTTTTCCATGCTTGAACTATGGATTGATAAAGTGCCATTCCCCGTGGCTCAAGCAGCACCCTGTAAGCAGGGCTCATGTCTTACGTAAATGTGGATCAGAGTTTGTAAATCAGATATTCATAAAGCAGCTTACCAACCAAATTAACCATAGCTATTTTTATAAGAATTGCCCAACAAATTATCTCTAAAATCAGCCATATGTAATTTTTCTATTGATAATAGGCCAGATGAATCTGCTGAAAGCAACTTATCCTTCAAAATCAGCAATTTTCAGCTATAATTTGGTGGACAATCTTTATAGCAAGCTTTGTCGGCTAGCAAGACTGATTTAATGTTACCTCTTGAAAACTATTACTCATTAGCAGGGGCATACCAGCAGTACACTACAGCTTTTATCCATTTTCTATTGATTCTTATAAAACAGCTTGTGCGGCTATTATCTGAGACACAGTCCCTCTTTATATGACTCACACAGCTGTTTCTCATTTGCACTTGCCCAGGGAGCATGGTTCAGTATACTACGGACGCCTTGAGTGCCTACCACCCCCCCCCTGTATTGATAATTTGCTGGATGAGATTTATCCTTTAAAGTCTTTATTAGTAACTGACAGAATAGTATTAAGTAAACTATATTAAAACTTAGTATTAAAAAGCTAACTTGTGTAACCATATTCAACAGTATTCATAAATTGACAAATAATTCTTAGCAAAGCAACTGACTATAAAATTAGCCTGGCTGAGAATCTTGTGAAACTGAACTGACAGATGTCTTATCACGCAAGCACCTGATAATGGCCAGAAACAACATTATTTTATTGTCAGTGGATAAATCTTAAGAAAGCAGCTGTCAATTCAAACCTTCATACTTTGTTTTACTTTCTATCGGTATGTGAGGGGATGCCCTTTCTTTAATAAAAGACATATTAGAAGATAATTATTGATTATTTTTTATACTACAAAAAGTAAGTCTTCAATTTGAACTATAGGTTGAACAGTCTCATATTACAGTGTTAAAACTCTTGAAATTTAATATATACGGATAACATCATATATTGTGGCATATTTTCATGTAATATGAAAATCGTAATTTTATAATAGAACATTTAAACTGCCACACAAATTCAATAATTTAAGAAGATATTTTTCCATTATATTCAATAAGCAAATATTTATTTTACGACTGAAATTTATTATTAAAATCTATCTATATAAGTTTCACGACATATATCAGCTTATGTATATATATTCTGTCAAAAATTTCATGTGGCAGCTCGGTTTAAACTAAAAAAAAAAAAATATTCGCTTAAACAATTCGACCGGATGCTTTTTACTTTCATTTGGCGACTTTTCACCGTTATCAATTTTCGTAGTTAATCTTATTTTCATGAGTCTTCTGTTTTTATACTGTGCGACAAACAGCTCTAGTAAATAGCGTAAATATATTGTACAACCTAAAATTTTGTTTAATATTAGGTAAATTTTTAATTTAAACAAAGAACACCGCAATGCGGTTAGAACGTATTATCGCCAACGAGGTGTTTTTGACTCGGTGAGATGGACCAACGGATGGTCGGAGTTTCCTATACCATAGGTTTCGATATTCAACCATAAAGGGCAATAAATTATTGGAATATAACAGATGAAGAAAATGTTTAGATGTGAACGACTCAGGGCCAATTTCACACAGATTTTCAGTGTTCAATTGCAATGAAAAGAAAATTGACTCGTTCAGGTATAGAGCGAAAAGGCAGATAATCAAGTTTTGCATACCGTACGTTGGTGACCGTAGGACGTCCGTTAACAACCTAGCGCGCATATCATAAGGAAATTATGTTTCCTATGACACAGCTGCGCATGAAATGGCTGGTGCGTATCTGATACCGGCTAAGCTCTCTATTATGTAAATAGATGCAGAAGTAAAGTTAATATGACAATCTAAGCTTTGAGTTCCTGACAGCAGTATATAAGTGAGAGACAAATCTTGGTTGCAACTGAGACAGGCTCAGAACTATATTTCTGATAAATCTGCAAAAAGGAGCATCTTATTCATAATATTGCTGCACAAACATAAGTGAACTGAAAATACATGTCTTTCATGTGCATCTTTAAAAATTTTTATTAATACTGAAACTTGTTGTGCTCTAAAGCAGGTTATCAAAGATGTATACAAATCCCGAATCAAATTTTAAACTCAAAAGGATATATGTTTTCCCAATCTTTGGAATAATGTTAAGTTACTGTTTCAAATATTTTTTATTCATTTCACATTTGTTTTATTTCCAAATGGCACATTACCTGCACATTTGTTAACTACAAATTTTAATCTGCTCTACAACATATCAGATTTGTGTGTTATATAGGTAATGACCGTGTTGATTACGATAAATGTGATGAATACAAATAAGTAATATGTAATTATGATAAATAGTTATGTTGAAATAAGTATAATAAAACAATATTACGATAAATATTGTGATGTTGTAACTCATAATGAATTATGACAAACATGTGATAGAACCAATTATGACAAACCAGTTGTGATAATGGCACGACAAATATTGATGAAAACAAATTGTAATAAACCAATAAGTACGATAAACAGTGGGACAAATAAATTGTAATAAATAATGTACATAAATAAATAGCTGTGACAATCAAATGGTACAAACCAGACCCATAATAAATAGTTGTGATGAATAAATGTGGTTTTGATAAGCCTGTGATGAACTATTAACAATATCTACATCAAGGACTTGCCGAAAATAAATTATCAATAATCAATATTGATATAATGTAATAAATAATGAGTACAATAAATGAGTAAATGGTAATTAGTAATGATAAATGAGTGAGCTATAAATATTTGCTTGTTAAACATGATAAATAATTGTTATAAATAGCCAATTATTATAAGCAATTGGTGCTGCGATGAAGCAAATTGTAGTGAATAATTACCATAAACCTGTGTGATTAATAACAATTATGTTAAATGTGTGATGAAACTCCAAATATTAAAAAACAATTATGATAAATAATTGCCAATAAACAATTGGAACAGAAATAAAGGTGTAATAAACCAATAGTGTATGAAACCAGTTTGGGATGGAAATAAGAATTGTAATATTAATTACGATAAACAATTGAACGAGCTAAAGATACGAAATAAGTGACCAAACCGACGCGATAATACAAGTATATTCAATAAATGATTTATGAAAATAGTGTGATGATGAGTAATAAAGCATTTAAATGATATCTTATATCTTGATCAAAAGAAAGTAAAATCTGTTTGATCCAAGAGAAACAAACGAAATAAGCTGGTGGCTACAGCACATAGTGCCACCACTTTCCAGCAGCCTGGGCACACTGCCTTTGGCACCAACTCGTGTTAAGATTTGTTGCCCGTATTTCTCTGAACTGGAAGGTAGGCACAATGTACTAAGTTGGGCCCTTACATGTTTCCACTTCTTTTGGCAAAAGCTCATGATATCTTGCCCTATATAAGTCAATTCTAAATCATATTTCTTAAGAATGAGCGAGAGAGAGTGCACTGGAAAACTAAAAGTTCCTCAACTTTTATTCCCAGCTGAGTGATCGGAAATTGTGAGATTAGTTATACTGTATTTTCAGGATCATAATGTACTCTACTTTTTCAAGAAATTGACACTGAAACTGAAAGACCGTAACTCCCTTTCCAACTGGCAGAGCGCTATTTAAAAACACCTTTTACACACTTATATATATATTTTCAGTTTTATGATAATTTGAGCTCAGCGTCTAATTGTGAAAGGGGAAAATGTTACTATTAGACACCTTAATTTAAATAGTACTGGTTCCTTTATTTTCAACAAGAATGAATGTGTGCATTTAGACAAAAGTGGTGAATTTAATGATATAATGGCAATCAGCTGAAAATCTCCCAGTTTGACATTTATTTATTATTTAATTTTGAGAAATAAATTTGATCTACTATCGAAATATTATATTAGGAAATGGATATAATGAAAATGTAAATACATGAAATTGGGCAGAAAATAACTTTATTTTAACTGTAGAGTAAATCTTTTTCTAAAAAAGTTTGTAATATTGTGATGAATATAAATTATAATAATTAATGGTATGATAAACTGAATTGAGACGATAAATAACTAATTATGATAAATAGTTGTGATAATAAATTGCAATAAATATTAATTATATTATGAACGGTATTGAAAATAATTAAGGCAACTAAAAAAAGTACTTTACTTCTGTTAAAAAATTGTTATTAAACACCCTTTGTTTAATCTGAATGAGGAAGTTTATCTGCAGTTGAGGCCTCTTATTCTGTGAAGAACAAGCTTCTTGTATGAGCTGCACAATAAAACCAAAAATGGATTTTGATTTACAACCTTCCTTGTAAGAAGCTGTGTTCTAAGAGCATCACTTTTGCTAAGTGACAATTAAGTTTTACCTACATTTTCAGGCTTGTAAAAAAATGGCAAGTATTTCTGTAGTGATACACAAGTGTTCCTGTCACAAATCTTAAAATTTTGCTCTTACTGTATGTCTATAT